>PVJI01000538.1:0-252170 GCA_004026765.1 Micronycteris hirsuta
CTCTCAGTATTACATTTTATACATGGCGCCGCTTTCCGTCCACCCTTGAGCGCGCGCGTTTCTCTAACGTGGCTTTCAAAAATAGTGGTTTTCAAAGAGATGTCGCAGGAGACTTGCTGCTGGCAGTAAACTAAGTTTTTTTTTCATTTTTTTATTGTGGTCTGGAGCAAACTATGTGATGGGATCCTTAATTGACGTTCACCTTTAACATTCAAGTTATATTTTTATTACAATTTGCAGTCCATTGTGAGGGATCGTTATCCGCAGATGCGTTTCCTTCGGGAAGTTTCTTCCTTGTGATGTAATTGAAATTCAGGGAGCCACGAGCAAACACCAGCGTCTCATATTTCAAACGGGTGGCAGCAAAGGCTGCTGGTGCTGTCAGTGCACCAGGAAACAGTAAAACAAAACGCTTTCTCTGGCTGCGGATTTCCGTCCTGGTGGGTCTTCGTCAGGCATATTGGGGAGCTGCCGAGCCTCCCAGCCAACAGAAGCCCCTAGAAGGCAAGGGCAGTAGCTGACTGAACTAGCAGGTGGGGTGGGAAGGGAGTTGAACTTGGCTGTCTGGGTTTTTGACTCCTCACTTTGGTCTCTCCATCCTACTGATTGCTTCTCCCCGCCTCCTCCTCCTAAGAAAATGTTTCCTTGTGCTGTTGGTTTCCAAACCACGCCCCATCCACGTTGGGGAGCTGAGAAAAGCCCCTCTTCCTGTGTCCGCCTGCAGAGGCCTGAGGGGGCTGCTGCCTGCTGAGATCGAACCGCCCCAGGGAGAGGGTGGGAAGGGCCGTTCCTAACCAGCAGTCACCATCTCTGGAACGGAGTGGTAGTGTGATGAATTGCCCCGTGCCTGTGCAGAGGGCAGAGCCTGCACACACTGCTCTAGAACGGAAGGAAACTATTAAATTGTGCATTCGAGTCTTAGGATGAACACCAGGATCCAGACGTCCTGTGTTGTGACGTTCCCGTTGTTTATATGCAAGTCTGGCTCCTCGGAAAGGATTTCCTTAGAGACCACCAGGCTCCTTTTCCTGCGGGCCCAGTAGGTGACTATCCGTCTGCCTGGCCGGTGCCCCTCCTTGGGCATCCCTCAAAAGGTGGTGCAGCTGGGCCCGATTTTACCGCTCCTGGCCACCCTTCCATCGGGGCTGCTGAGCTTGGAAAATTCTCCCTCTTTACAGCACAGTTAAGACTCTGGCATAGATACCTGATTGGTACAAGTAGTTGGAGGACTCTTTCTGGAGACGAAATAACAGTCTTCCCTCTGACGCCAGGCCGGGCCAGGCACTTGGCTGGCCTGCCCACCTGAGCAGGTCACGGTGGCTCGTGTCTGCAGAGAGAAGCAGTAGCAGCCACAGAACAAGGAGAACAGTGAGTGGCTAGTTAGCAGTTATTAGCAGTCACTCTGGACTGGACATTGTGTCCAGGGCTTCATCATAATATCCTCAACTCTTAGAAGGATGGTGGACATAAGCTCCTTTCTAAAGAAAGTGGTTGAGAACATGCTCTGGAGTCAGACAGCTCATATTGGTTAGAAGTTCAGCTGTGAAGTCCCATGACAGCAATGACTTAAGTACGACAGTTTGATTTCCCGTGGCAGTTGGTGGCTGATCAGAGTCCCAGCTTCCCATATTGTAGCATCACCATCCTTGATACATGCTCCCACTTCATGGGCACAAGGTGGCTGCTTGAGCTCAAGCTGTAGTACCTGCATTCCAGTAGCAAGAAGAGGGAGAAAATTTTTGTCTACGTCCCATTGGCCACAAATCAATTTATAGTCATGTTTAACTCTGGAAGAGGCTGGGAAATGGAATCTTCGCTCTGGATGTCCATATGCCCAGCTCAGTTCAGGGGTTCTAGTACTCGAGGAACGGGAAGGGGATGGGGTAGGGGAGTAGTCAGCTATCTCTGCCATAGAGACCCAGCTAGTTGTTTGCCTTGGGTTAGTTAGGACCTGCTTTCTGAATATCACATCTTTATCCGTGGAACCAGGTCAGTGCTTGACACGGCTGTTGTGAAGACCCCCTGACAGTCACTCTGCAGTGTGCGGTGCAGAGCCTGGGGTGAGTGAGGGCTGGGTAGACGGTAAGAGTTCTTGGGGTTCCCGGGACAGGCACAGCCCCTCATTCCTCGGTCTGAGGCCAGGCTCCATTACTGGGGATGGGGAATTGACAAACCAAGTAATTTATTTTACACCGTGTAGTTTACACAACATGTCCACATCCCTGGCCACATTTGAATTCCATAATAACTCTGTGTGTGGGTCTTCTTGCCCCCAGTATAGAGAGGCTGGCCCGGGAACGCACCCCTTCACTCTGATGTGAAGTCCAGTGTTCTTTTCATCTCTCCACACATTTACGCACCTTCCTGCACATGGGAAGAATAGAAGGGAAAAAACATTGGATATAAAGTACATGCCACTTTGTTGCAGTGATTTATTAGCCCAAATACACATACATATATGGACACATGGAAATAGGAATATAAATATTTCTATGGCTTCCAAAGGTTGAGTCCAAGAAATTTGGGTGGAATGCCTTCCTTTCCGCTGTTAGTTCATAACTTGTATCTGTTTACTAAGTGCCCCCTCTGAGCCAGGCCCTGTGCTAAGCACTGGGAATACAGGGAAGAGCTAACAGGCCCCCCCCCTTGCTTGTGTGGGGCTTGGTGTGTTCTATGGAGGGAAGAAGCAAGGTCAGCACATCATCACAAACGAGGGCATGCTTTTACATAGCATGGCGGGGACAGCATGATACCCCACATCATCGACAGAGACCCTTGTCATAGCAGAGGAAGAAGGAGGGCCGAGGTGGATGTCGTTGCCAAATAGAAGTAGTGGAAAAACTAGCCTTGGTTCCCCAAGGCTGCTTAACACCACTGAACGTTCATCCCAGCACTCGGGTACCTGTTTGCTCACTCCTCTTTCTCACTCCGTCAGCACGGTGCGGTCAGGTGACCGAGAACACGGACTCTGGAGCCAGACATTCAAACCAGTTAAAACCCCGCTTCTCTCTTGGTAGCCTCGTAACTAACCTTGGACAAGTCGAGCTAACTCCTGTGGGCCTCAGTCTCCTCATCTGTAAAATGGGGGTAAATACTAGTGTGCATAGGGCTGCTGAGAGTATTACAGTGAGTTACTGCGATTAAAGCACTTAGAAGGACAACACATGGCGCGAGGTGAGCCCTGTGTCAGTGCCGCCCCAGGAGGGTGAGCAGATGGGTGATGACGATGGTGATGACGATGATGACGTCGGTGATGACGACATCGAGGGAGAGGAGGAGGGTGGTGGTGAAGACGAAAGGCCGGTGTGGCTCCGTTCGGCCATCTCGTACGAGCACCACGTGCCATCCGCGTTGTGCTCACTGCTCGTCGTGGCGGTGGACAGCGGCCAGGGCGCTGCAGGGCTGGCCCCCGCCTGGCCTAACCTAGAGCCCGGGCCGGTCCTTCCGCACTGCTGTTCAGGCCCCGCGGCCCCAGCACCGTGTGCGGCGACCCGCTGGGTGGGTGCGTGGGCCTCGTGAGCCTTCTCTGGATCTAGGTTGGCTGATTTTTTGGCCAACAAGTAGCTCGAATGCCTGATATTTCCTTTTGTTTCATTCAGAGTTAAGAGGGGTTAGTGCCCTGTAAGCAGCAAGTGCACACGTTCGATAAATCAGGAATCTTGGCCATTTTGTCACTCTTAATTTCGTGTTAATTTAATTAGGAGAGGGATAGTCAAGTCTAGGTGTGCTAAATCACAGGCCATAAAACTGTAAATCACCTCAGCATGTGGCCAGCGTGTGGCCAGCGTGTGGTGTGGCTGCTAATCAGCAGGGTCAGGGCCTCAGCTTTGGGGGCAGCTGGCAGGACCCCTGAGCCTGCCCTCCAGTTCCCTGTTGCCCCGGCACGCCTGCCTCCCTCCCCAGACCCAGCCATCCTTAGGGCGGCTGCTTCTCTCTTCTGCCCCGGCCTGCAAGGCGGTGTGGTGCTCCCTTCTGTCCTGTGGACGTGCCCCCTCCTCAAAGCCAGTCTGGTGACTTAAGGGGAGCTGTGGCCAAGCAGCCTCTGTGTTGTACGGTGGGCTTCCTCCCCACTGGGGGTCTTACTCTCTAGGGCCTCCACCTGTCTCTCCTCCTTTGGAGGCTGCTGACTTCATTTTCAACTCAGGGTCTGATGCCCCCCCCACAACCTCCACCCACTCCCCGCTCTGGGTCCTGAGCACAAGGCAGGCCGGCCGAGGCCGTTCTATGCCAGCACTGGGCAGCCCCTTGGACATCCGCTAGCCTGGCTCCTTCATTTATGGTGAATGCTTGGTCCAAGGGGAAGAGGCTAGGGCTGGGTCACACCCCAGGCAAGCGTGGCAGCCCTGGGGTGAGAGCCAAGGAAGGGCCGGCCTGCCAGCCCCAGCCGTTTCTATGCTCATCCGGCCCTTGAACCCGTCCACTTGCCCTGAATGTCCCACTCAGAGGGCCTGAATGGAGCAGGGTAGAGCTAGAACCTTTTTTGACAAAACATAAGTGACAAGGGACAGAAGAACTCTGGGGACACATCTGATCCCTTCTCAAGCCACAAAGGGATTCCATCCTCCCCGCCCCCCCCATACACATTACTCAGCATCCCTGCAGGGCTGATTCAGCCAGGTCCAGCGGGGAAGGACCTGGGCTCCCAGCCCCGAGCTGAGGATGCAGTAGCTGGGGTGCAGCAGGCGGCACTCTGCCTGGTGGGGCTCAGGCCTCCGGGCTTCAGCAGGGATGCGTCCCGGAGTGTGGGGCCCCCCGCCCCCCTACTGTCCTCCCATCCGGCTTGACAGGACATTGGATTTAGCCAGAGAGCTGCAAGCAGTATTTCTAGAACAAATAAAGCTATGCAGACAGCGGCTCCAGGCATTTTACATTTCCATCTGAGTGTGTGCATTTGGCCTTGCTGTTTGAATGGCATCTGCGAGAGAAGCCACTGAGAAGGGGAAGCACTGAGCACCAGGCCAGCCCGGGCTCTTGGGACATGTCCCCAAGGGGTGCTTTGCCTGGGCAGTGACATGGACACGCTCTGGGCTGACAGCTCAGTCACCCTCCTTTGGGTATGAAGCTCCCTAATTTCCAAAGAAACTTTGGGGTGCCCTTTCTACCCCCTCTACTCTCCCCACCTGCCAGTTTTGGCCCCACCTGCCAGCCTCTCCCACCCACATCCCCTCCTGGCTCCAGGAGTCCTGACGGTCCGACCGGCACCTGGGGCTCAGCTGGTGGCTCTGCGCACTCCTGCGCGGCTCCGAGCTGCTGTCCTGCGCCCAGGCCCCCTCTTAGGTCTGGGCTGCGCATGTCTCTGCGCACCCAGCTCGGCGCTGCGCCTCCCTGACAGGTCACCCTGCAGGGCATCTGGGAAGCCTGTCCTCACTCGCTCCTGAGGGCCCATGGGAGTCAGAGGCAGACCCCGTGGGAAACCTGGTCTCGCCGTGACCGCTGTTGAGCAGAGACACTGATGCCCGTCCTGTGATGGGCGGGGGGGAAGAGGATCTGTTGTTAGAAAAGCTACATTTTGAGCCATCTTTCCACCTGGAACAAGTCTGCACTGAATTGTCCGCGTTTGTGCCAAGGGCTTGCTTTTGATTCAACTCCACAGGCTCAGGCTGCAGAGCTCAGTTAACCGGCCTGAGTGGGTGTCTGACCAATGCCCTCGGCCTCCCCCCAGCACAGAGGGGGATACACTGCCCCCTGGGGAGCTCCAGCCTCTAAGTCACCCCGGTGACGAGGCCGGGGCAGTGGAGACGCCAGCCCTACTGAGGCGCCCCATCACAGCGCCTGGTTTTCAGCCGTTGTGGGTCCTCAGCTCTGCTCCAGAGCCTCCTCATCTCCCGCACTCGCGTCCCTTTCCTGGCCTCCACCACGGGCGGGCTCAGTGAAGACAGCAGGGTGTCCCTGTGTTTGTGTGAAAGACACTGTGCTACCAGCGTGGCTCCTCCTCCCCTCCAGCAGCCACACAGGCCACGAGACAGCGCTGACTAGTTCCCCCTGCCAAGGCTGGTGGCCTTAGTCCTCATGGGTGTGTCCATCCCCTGAGGTTCGGTGGTGCTGCACACTCCTGCCTGCAGACTCGCTGTCATGGTTTCCATGATGCCACTTCTCAAGTCCCACTTATTTTGCTAATTTTTTTTTTCCCAGCCTCCTTTGCTGGCTTCTTCTGATAGTCGGAGTTTCCAGAATCCTGCCCCGGCCTCCTTCCTTCCCAGCATCTCTGTACTTGCTTAGTGTGTTGTGTTGGGGGGGGGGGGGTCCTCATGCGTTCCCATGACTACGGCCCCACCCCAGGCTTCTCTCTCACACTTCCCTTTCTCCCACTGAGCACTCTCAGACCCGAGCCTCTCCCCTCCCATCACCAGTCCCCACACCCACCAAGGCCTTGAAACAACTGGTTCCTCTCTCCCGCATTTGCAGCCACGTCACCGTCCACATAGTTACCCCAGCTTCTCCTTCGCTTCCACATCCCGAGTTCTGTACCTTGTTAAAAACTTTCAGTCCCCTTCTGCCATCTGCTCTCTGTTTCTGTCCAAGCCAGGCCACAAGGTCTCTGAGCTCCAGGCCTGCAGCCACCCCTGCCAGCAGGCGGGGTCCCCGCTCTCCCGGCCCCTGTCACTATCACGTCAAGGCTCCAGCTGGGGCTGCCCCTCTCCTGCTTCCCCAGACCCCCATGCCTCCGGGCTCATCTTAAAGCTGGAAGCAGCATTCTTCAACTAATGCACATAGAAAGCTGCAAAACAGACTTTAAAATGCTCATGGTATAAAAATGATAGTGGGGGATTGGGCACAGACGGGTAGGAGGTTATGACGGAAAAGAATTTTGCTTAATCTTGGAATGAAAAATACCCCGATCCTGGCAGGGTCCAGTCAGAAGGAATTTCCAGAGAGATCTGTCTTCCTGCCACATCGCCCTCAACACAATTGATCTTTGCTTTTATTGCCTTTCTCCTCCCTTCCCCTCACTTGGCTTTTTTTTGCAGCTAATGCACAGAAAGCCCTTTCTTGTTGTGGGGCCATTTGCTGGGGAGGCTTTCAGAATGCACGCCCAGGTCTGCTGCCTCCATTGCCTGCCCACTGGGCGGTCACTGTCTGTGTCTGTGACTTGCTGACCTTGGAGGGGCTCAGGTTCAACTCCCACCCCTGGCTGCAGCCTTGGGCAAATTGCTGTCCTAAGGATCAGGTTTTTCTCATTTTTTTTTTTAAATCTGGGAAATGGGGCTGTAAGTCCCTTTCTTACTGGGTTATTGTGAGAATGGAGTGGAAGCAGGTGGACACGTTAGCTTCAGTAGGCATTGCTATTTCTGTCTTGTCACTGTGACCTTGAGTGTGAGCCACTGAGCTGAAAACACAGGTGCCCCTCGGGTTCATGGTCTTGGTGACTGCCCTTGGCTTACCCAGCCCTGTTGCTGTTGGGCAGCAGGGACAGGAGGCTGAGGGCCTCTCTGTCCTTTGTGAGCCAGACAAAAGGGGCATTTGTCCAAGCAGTCTCCTGACCATGAACCCTCAGTGGACCAGGCTGGCCTGGATAGAAGCGCACAGACATCCAGCTGGCGGTCCTCAGGAATTTCCAAGGTCGATGCCATCAGATGGGATGGGAATTGATGTCCTGGAAGGGGTGACCTGGGACGGTTGGTGTCAGGAAGCTGGAAGGGCAGGTGGCCCAGCCTTAAAGCACAGCACTGGTGGGAGGCACTGTCCCGGGGTCCCTGGTGAATGTCCTGGCTGGGACTTTTGAGTCTGGGTGCTCGACCTGCTTCCCCGGCTGCCAGTTATGGGGAGGGCTCTTCTGGCTCCCACTGCAGATGTGCCTGCTGGGGATACTCTTTCCCAGTGGTGACTGGGAGTCCAGAGGAGCTGTTTGTTCCTTCTGTTGGCAGCTCCCATTTCCTTTCCAGACAAGGATGCCTGGCTGAGAGGGCCTCGGCCTGCGCAGCTACTGCCCTCCGTCGGAGCAGGGGCTTCTGCTCAGACTCCCCTTGTCAGGGCTGTGTGGCACGCCCTGCTCTTCCTGCCCCTGCTAGATAAGTGCAGCCAGGGCAGGGCCCGTGCCTTGTGGCTGCATCCCAGCGCCAGGCTCCGGGCCTCCCAGTGCTGGGCAGGTGCTCCTCCATGAAAGGGAGGGAGGCCCGAGCTCCCCTTAGGCAGTCTGACAGAGCAGCTGGTTCTAAGCAGGGCTCTGGGTTGGCTGGTTCGCATATGAAAGGCACACTCCTGGGTAAGTTTTTAACTCCCTGTGATGATTAGCTAGCCCTGGGGACCACAGTGCCTCCCAGGTCATCTCAGCAGGGCCCCAGACACCTGGGCATCAAGAATACAGAAAATGAGAAATATGTTGAACACAGACACCTAGTCTATCACAAGTTCACGGCAGGGGCCCCACCCTACGGTAAGTACTTGGCACCAAAGACAGATCGAGGCATGCCAGGGAACCCCTCTCGTCTCTAAAGAAAAATGGATCACCCCCACCCCAATGTGTTCCCATAGGAATGGTGAGTCTGCAACCCTGGGACACCACGCCCTGCCCAAGCCCAGGCTCAGGCCTGGGCCAGGCACTGACACTGTCTGGTGCGCCAGGCCAGCGTAGCCACTTCTCTTAAGATGGTCATTTCTATGCTCCCTCTTGGAAAGGCGGTCTCCCCTCTGTCACAGGGGCTAGGTGCCATGTCTCGCTGGTTTCCTGTTGCTGGGTACAGTGTCCCACGTCCCCCCATCTGCCCATTTCACGTGACCCTTCACACAGAGCATCTAGGTACACCTTCAGCTGCCCCTTGGCAGTCTATACATTTTTATTTATCCCCTTTGTGGAGATTAGGAGGAACTGCTGCTTGGAGAAACCTGAGTCACCTGCCCCAGGTCCCATGGCCAGAGTGCGTGGTCTTTGGCATTTCATGAGGTACAGTTAACATACAGTAAACCCCCATCCTGAGTCCAGTTCTGAGAACTTTGGCAAATGCATGTGGTCATGTGATCACCACCACAGTCAAAATCCAGAACATTTTGGGAATCAAACCTGCAGACTTCCAGCTGTGGAACGAACACGTCCTGGGATGTGATGCGCAGCAGGGCGACTGGAGTTAATAATGTGCGTTGCACGTTTGAAAGGGGCCGAGAGAGTAGGTTTTCAATGTCTTCATCAGAAGAAAAAATAATTGTTTGTAACTGTGAATGGTGATGGGTGTTGACTAGACTCTAAAAAAAAGATGCAGAACATTCCCATTAGCTCAAAGGATTCCTCTGTGCCCGTTTGCAGTCAAGCCCGCCCCGCGCCCCAACCCCGGGCAACCTCAGTCTGTCTTCAGTCCCTGTAGCTTCGCCTTTTCTAGAATGTCCCAGTAGTGGAATCATACAGTGTGTGGCCTTTCGAGCAGAATGACTCTGGTGTCCGGCCACCCTGCGGCGTGTGTCAGTCGTCCAGGCCCTTGTACCGAGGGCGACCCTGTCATCCGGATGTGCCCTTTCCAGTTTGGGCTGTCACAGGGAAGGGCCAACGGTCACATACAGGGCGTTATGTAAATGTAAGCTTCATGTCTCTTGCCCATATTCCTGGGAGTGAAACTGCTGGGTCATATGATGAATTATCTAACTTTATACGAAACGGCCAACTGCTTTCTAAAGAGACTGCACCACGTTCCCATCAGCCGTGTACAGGCATCTGGTTGCTCCACGTAGTTGCCAGCATTTGCTATTGTCGTTTTTAAGTTGTTCTAGTAGGTGTTTAGTAGTATTTCGTGGCAATTTAAAGTTGCATTTCCCTAATGACTGATAATGTTGAGCATCTTTTCATATGCTTACGTGCCATCTGTGTATCTATTTTAGTGGGGTGTCTGTTCAAATTTTTATCGACTATTTTTCATTGGGTTGTTGTATTCTTATTTCTCACTATTGAGTTTTGACAGTTCTTTATATACAAGGTCTATCCAGAAGGTGTCCGGTGTGCGATATGAAAATAGAGGTATTTATTGAAGAAGTTACAAGATGCAAGAAACATTGTACATAGGACAATGACACCTCAGTCCCCTTCAAAGTGGGTACCTTGGGATCACACAGTTCTCCCAATTGCCATCGGCTGCCCCATCGTATTTTCCTGAATCTCACTGACAGTCTGAAATCTCTTCCCTTTCAAAGGTGACTTTAGTTTTGGGAAAGGCCAGATGTCACAGGGCGCCAAATCTGGGCTATAGGGGGCTGAGTCACCTGGGTGAACTGATGTTTCGCCAAAAACTCTGCATGAGATGCGTGAGTGGGCATGTTGTCGTGATGAAGCTGCCCATCACCAGTTGCCCATGGCTGCAGCCTTCTGAATCATCCGAATAATTTCCACAGAAAAATGTTCAGGCTTAGTGCAAAATCTGATGCAGATTCATTGCTCTGCTCGCTCAGTCCTTTTGAATGCAGCAACCTCACAGTGTACATGCTCACTCAATGGCGTCTGCTGCCCCCTCTGACTAGTACAGTGAAGTCATCATTGTTCACACATGTGTATTCTAGTCCATGCTCCTTGGCTGCCAGGTCACTTCGATGTTGCGCAAACCATCCTTGTTGTATTAACAATGACTGGACTTATACCAGACAGATCTCATATTCTGGCAATTTCTTTATCATACATGTGATTCGCAAGTATTTTCTCCTAGTCTGTGGCTTATCATTTGTTCTCCTAACAGTGTTTTTCAAAGAACAGCTGTTCCAATTTTCGATGAAGTCAAATTCATCAATTTGTTCTCTTATGAATCATGCTTTTGATGTGGTGTCTGAGCAATCTTTGCCTAACTTAAGATCATAAAGATTTTCAGTGCTTTTTCTAGTTTTAGGTTTTACATTTATGTCTGTGATCTATTTCGCATTAATATTTGCGGATGGAATGAGGTATGGATCGAAGTTCTTTTTTTACATATGGATATCCAATTTTTCCGGCACCATTTATTGAAATGACTATCCTTTCCCCCATTGAATTGCCGCTGTACTTTTGTTGAAATTCAATTGAGTCTATTTCTGGACTCTGTTTTATTGATAGCTACCCCTGTGCCAATTCCATGCTGCCTTGATTACTGGAGCTTTATAGTAAAACTTGAAATCAGGTACTGTGAGTCTTCCAACATCCTTCTTTTTCATAATTGTTTGGGCAGTTCTACTTTCTTTGCCTTTCCCTAAAAATTTTAGAATTAGTTTGTTGATTTCTATAAAAAAAAAAAAAAAATCCTGCCGGGGTTTTGATTCGAATGACATTGGATCTGTCGACCAGTTGGAGGAGAATTAACATCTTAACAGCTTGGGTCTTGCAATTAATCAACAGGGACTGTGTCTCCATTTTTCAGTCCTTCTCTGATTCCTTCCTCTGGTGTTGCATAGTTTTCAGCATACATATTTTGCACATGTTTCCTTGGATTTATTCCTTTTTCATACCGTTTGTTGCTGTCATAAATGATACTGTTCTTTTTTCTCATTTCCAGTTGTGCACTGCAGTCATACAGAAGTGTGGTTGATTTCCGGTTGTTGTGTATTGAGCTAACTTCAGGTCTTTTTGGCTCCACATGCAGCCCCTAGCCCCCCTCCCCCCAGACTGTCTCCTTGGCACCTGGAGCAGGGGCTGGGACTGGGTTGCTGGGTTACCGTCGGCCCCAGCCTCCCTTGCAGGAGGGCTAAGACACCTGCTCTCCGTCTCCCCCAGGAACGTAAAGGTGAGGGACTCGGGCACTGAGGCCCTCGGCGCTCTGGCATGAATAGCGCGACGTGGCTGAGACCCAGTCGTTCCATTTTTTCTCTAATCCAGTTGCTGTCATCTGTGTCTTGGGGAGAGCGGATGTGGGATGGATGAGTCATGGTGCTCTGCAGACCCCAGGAGGCTTCTCTTGTTTCCGTCCACCCCACCCAAGAGCACCTTCTGCCCTCCCCTTTCTCTCCTGAGGACCCAGGTGAGCCTTCCCTCCTGACCTCCTTCTGTGGCACGACATCACCTCATGCCCACCAGTCTCCCCGAAGCAGTGACCATGGTACACCGTCCTCACTGGTCGGTTGTCGGTCCCACCCCCCAGACTGCGGCACCAGGAAACCATTGAATCTCTGCCTATGGCTGTCACAGCCCGTCAGCTGCCCCGTCACAGAATGGGCTCAACTATACTGAGTGGTGCCACGCCTCTCAGGGTCTCCGGCTCCTTCCTCTCGTTTCTTCATGGTTGGCAGTTGGTTTGGGAGGCGCTTCTGTCGGGGTGGTGGTGAGCCCGAGCGGGAAAATCCAGCAGGGACTTTGGCAGGAAGAGGTGGGAGCAGAAGCTGGGGGAAGTTGGGGAGCTACGCTCTACATTACTGTTGAAGCTGGAGAAGTCAAGCCCAGAATACATCCCAGCAGCCTCGGGAGTGGTCCCGCCTCAGACAGCACGCTTGCCCACACCCTGTCCATGGTGAGGGTGGAGCAAGCAGGCAGGCAGGCAGGCTTCATTCATTACTCCTTCATTCACAAAATCACCCCAGCACAGAGTGAGTGCTTCAAGAGCATTTGATGACTGAACTAATGAATGACTGACCAGATGCTAGATTCCAGGCACCACGCAAGGTGTCTGGGATACTAAGATGAATGGGAATAGTGTTAACCATCAAGAAGCCCATGGCCTGGTGACAGAGGCAGACACAAAAATAAAAATAACAGTGTGGAGAAGTCTAATGATAGAGATGTCTCCTGGAGTACATAGGGAGGACCCCTTGCTTTCTGCCTGTCCCCAGTCCTGGGGTGGACCTGTGACTGTCCTTTCTGGATGGTGAGGTGAGGGCGTACCAGCCAGCCGTGCACCTACCTGCTCAGCTGTGACCGAGGGATCTCTCGCCATCAGCAACGTCCAAGTCTGACCAGCAGGATGAGCCAAAAAATGCCTTCCTGATGTTGTGAATGTCATTTTTAAAAATAAGTAATTGCCGTTTTTGTTTCTTATTGCTCCCGTGACCAGTAACCGAACATGCAGTGGCTTCAGGCAGCACACTTGTTAGCGCAGTTCTGTGGGCCAGGCAGGGGGCGGGGCTGGCTCCTTCTGAGGCTCGGGGAGAATCCATCCCCTGCCTTTCCCGGCTGCTAGAGGCCACCCCCCTGACTTGGCTCCCGGCTTCTCTCCCCACTTGTGGGGTCAGCAGTCCCGCATCACCCTGTGCTCTTCGGCAGTCTCGTCTCCCCCAACCACAGCAGGGGGATGGCTCTGCCTTTCAATGCGCACGTGATGACATGGGGCCACCTGGGTGATCCAGCATAATCCCCCCTCTCAGCATCTTTGACCTGATCACATCTGCAAAGTCTCTTTTGCCAGTAAAGGTACTATAGTCATCAGCTCCAGCGACCAGGGCGCAGACATCTTGGGATGGCCATTGTTCTGCCACGTTAGTATATTCACGTGGCTCAAAACGGAGGGTGATGTTTTTACATTGAGTAGTTTGTATTAATTATTCCACTGTCTCTTTGCACAAATGCACATATATATTAATACTTTCCTTTTTTCACACTTTTTGCCCCTTTATTCACCATTACGAACTTTTGCCATTTAATATGTCCCAGAAATGTTTTCCTTTGTACCTGGGGAACCTGTGCGCTCTTTTCCCTTTACTTTGCCTCACCCTGCATCGCGCCCCATCGCGTGGATGCACCATCACTTACTATCATTGCTAGTGCTTTGCCGTGACAAACACCGTGGGAAAGAACTCCGTGTGTGGCGCCCGGTGCCCGTACGAGTCTGTCTGCAGGGTAAGCTCCAGAACCGGCTTGCTGAGTCAGAGGGTGACTGTCCAGCTCCAGAATTGCGACTTATCTTGCTTAGATCTTCTGCATCCTTACATAATTTCGTCTCCTTAATCTCTCTCGGACTGAGGAAGGGAATCAGAGCCGCCTGCCGTTAGCACATTCCCACCTTCCCACTCGTCTTCTCTGACGTCTGCTTTGTCGAGGCTGCTGTCTGTTTTCTGGCCCCCGGCAGTTGTGTCTTCCCTGGAATTGCACCCGTTAACATAATTGTGTCTTCTGGCCTCATTTTTTGCTTGTTGACCTGAAGTCTCCCTCTCCCGACGTCACGGTTCTGACCCCAGTTTGAAGTTTACTTCTCCCGGCACGCCCTCGTTCTCCTCCGGCCTGTGGCCTCACAGCCCGTGGGCACAGCCTGGTCTCTTTTCTGAGCCCCTCCTAGGGCTGCTGCTCCTCCCAGGAACGCCCGTCAGCCCCTCGCCCCTGCTTTTCCTGTGAGGCTCTGACCCTTCCCCTCAAGCTTCTTCAAAAGCACCTGCAAGGTCCCCACTTCCCTTTGAGCAACTTCGCATGGATTTAAAGCTTTTCACACTCCCTGGTGCTTATGACTCTCTGGTGTCCCCACATAGGTGGTAAGCACCCCCGGAGGCCCAGACGCCTTTGGTGTTGCTCACCTGCGCAGTTGGCCGGTGACAAACAGAGCTGATGGGCAGCGGGAACTCTTGGGTGGAAGGGGCTGCATCCCCTGGGTGGTGGGCACCTTGGTGCCACAGGATTTTGGGGGGCCCTACCCTTAGCTTGAGCTGCAGTCCCCCTGGCTGCCCACAGGATCTCCCAGAAATCTTGCTAAGGGTTCAGGCTCTGAGACATCCAGGGCCGCCCTCTGCTGCCAGACCCTTCCTATGGGGGAGAGCAGCCCTCCTTCCCTGTGACTACAAAGCAGTTTCAAGCACATTTTGAAGAAGTCAGTCCCTGCAGAACAAGGCGATTGATGTAAGCAATTTCAGGTCTTTCTGTGAGCAAACGGGAGTGTGAAGCCTGCCTAGTTAATGATCAGCATAAAATAAAGGTCTTTTTAGTATACCGATAAGTTATCTGTTAACTTCACAGCTAGCTGACATGAAAACATCCTGAAGATGGGGCCGCATTAATCTTTACACCTATTGCACCTGGTTCCCACCAGGTGAGCGGCAGAACTGACGCCCGGAGACTGGTCCCAGGGAAGAGTGTCCGGCCCACCCTCTCCCCGCCTCCTGCAGGGCAGCATAGTGCACTCCCCACAAAGCTTCCTCCTGGCTCCACAGCGGAGTCAGGTGTCCCCGAAAGAGGGCCAGACCTGGGCTCCGCAGACGGGTGTTAGAGCCTGATGCCTCGCTTACAGCAAGCTGTCACCGTGGACATGTGAGCTCTGTTTGTGAAGCCTCGGTCTCCTAATTCGTAAATGGGGTAACACTGCACTTCGCGCGTGCGAGGCCTCCGTGAACATAGGACCACACTAGTCCAGTGCCACGGCCCTGGGACGTGACCATTGTGACCTAGTGTCGCATGAGAAACTGGGTGCTGCTTGGATGTCACCTCCCAGCTCTGGGCAATGGGAGGAAGCATCGTTCTCCATGCTGCCGCCTCGCTTTTGGAAACACTGTGCTGCTGGTGGTGAACGAGCCCTCGCACCCCTGGCCCGGGCCACGGCACTGCAGCGGGAGCATGGGGAGCAGTCAGGACAGAGGGTCAGCTGGGAGGATGGAGGCTTCCGGCTGCGTGCAGGCGGGGCTCCTGCAGCTGCAGTGTGGTGGTGCCCATCCCTCCCGCGAGAGGTAAATCTAGTCCAGTGTCCAGAGTCCTTTGGACCAGGAGGGTGGGAAGGGAACCCCGAGGAGGGGTCTCTGAAAAGCCCTTGGGCATGGCGGGGGAGGAGTGACGTGGCCTCAGTGAGCATGCGCCAGCACTCACAGCATCCAGGCACTGGGGTGCCCCAACCCCAGGGTCTGGCAGAGAAGGAAGAGGCCGTTCGGGAGGGCAGTCTGCACCACGGCAGAGCCGCGCTAGTATCCCTGGAAGGCGCCGTGTGAGGCATGACGCCGTTGCACAGGGCGATGCTCGAAGTCCGAGGCATGTGACTAGGAGGTGGGTAATTTTGCAAAGGCTTCTGTAAAGGGGTGCTGTGAGGACGTCCCGGAGTTGCCATGATGCCCTTGGCTTAGCCTTTTCTCTCCCTCTCGGAGTTCACATGTGAGTGTACCCACACCCCACTCACACGGGGCACACATGCAAGGGGACCGCCTCTGATGCTCCTGAGCTCCGGTGTGGCCGTTTTGCCCTGAAGTGACGTGTCCTCATGCCCCCGATGGCTCAATGCTGCCCTCGAAACGGTTACGTAGATCTTTGGGCTTTCGGGAAACCTCACTTGAGTTTCTGTCAGTTTTATTCTGAGTTATTTGTGTAGAAATTATCCCTCAGGCAGGTGCATGCAGCTGAGAGAGGGGAAGTTAGGGCACAATTGCATGGGAGTGAGGCCCTTGAATCTCAGTCCCCAACTGGCCTGCTCTTGGGGTTTGCTTTAAACCAAGTGCCCCCGGCGCAGCTGGGCGTGCGAGGGCATTTAGTGAGACAGCTGTCACGGGCTGGCTGAACACCGTGTGATTCAGCGGAGGCAGACTGGCTGAGCAGACCCTTCCGAGACGGATTCGGATGACATCGTTGCGCAGTCCCACGCACAGGTTTTCAATAACATACTGCTCCCTGAGTCCCGTACAGAGCCTGCCAGTGCAGGGCTGCTGGAGGAAATGACTCGGGGGCTTTCAGCTGCGGGGGCAGTGCCTTGGGAGGAGGAGCTGATGCCTTCAGAGCTGGGCTCGGGGCCAGGGGCAGTCTGATGCGCGGGCTCAGGCCCCGGGTGGACCACGGCCATCGAGGCTGTTACAGGGCTTTGGGGGTCTGGGATTGGCACCCCAGGAAGGCAGAGAGACAAGGCTGTCTTATTCTGAGACCCATTTTTGCCTTGGGCTATCCCTGCACTCAGGACAGATGGTCCCACCTCCCAGGTGCTGCTTGGATGGCACTTCCCAGAAGTCCTCTGTGGACTTGTCCTTGTCCACAGAGGAGCCAGGCATTCTTGACAACCAGTAACTGGAGCAAGGAATGGGCCACAGATTCTGGCCCTCAAGGAAGGTCAGAGAAGGCTGGCACCCAGGCTGCTGGGCTGCTGCCCCTGGTGACATGCCAGGACCCACTCTGTCCCTCCGCCCTGTCCAGGGGGCCAGCTGAAGGACATGGCTGGCAGTGCTCCTTGGCCATCTGGGGTCCCATTTAAACCAGGTGGCTCAGCGGGGACTCAGAGCGGGTTCATTCTGCCTCAGCTCTCTCCGGCCCGGGCTTCTGCTCACATCACAGCCTTTGTAATCTGTGCCATGGGGAGGAGGGGCAGAGGCAGCTGCCCTGGGCAGCTCTTCTGCCCAGCTGGAGTCTCCCACAGCAGACACGGCCCCATGGCCAGCTCTGACCTTCAGTGACGGGCTCAGGTGTGTGTGCACAGCCACAGGCTTCAGGGCACCGAGGTCTACTATGCGTCCTGGGCCTCAGGCAGCCTTCCTGGCCCCCACCCTCCATCGCACACCCTCCCAGTCCAGCATCAGAGCCTGGAGGGCTCTTTGGGATCCTCATGCCTGTCTGAGTGGGCAGATGGGGAAGAAGCCCAGAGAAGGCAGCACTGCCCTGGGCTCCCGCTCCCACGCACAAGCCCCTGCCATGGGTCCGTGCCTCCCTGCCCGGCTCCTCCTTCACCCACTGATGCAGCGGAAGCCAGAGCCTGCCTTGGGCATAGCGCTCTTGTGCGGCTCCCGGCTTTCAGCAGACAACGATTAGAAGCTCCTTCTAGTACCTGCCTGTGCCCTCCTTGGAAGGCATGATGATGGTAGCCTGGAGAACGAGCTGCCTTCTGAGCTGGTGGCCCTGCCCTCCTGGCAGGAGGCCATAGGGAACAAGCAGATCTGCCACTGAGAGAGGGAAGGCAGGTCCATCCACCTCCCTATCTGAGGATCGGGAGGCAGCTGCTCATCTGAAGGATTCTGCCTGCAGGGCTGAGGGTCCACCATCGGCCCTCCCTCGTTCTTCCTGAGGAAAGGCCTCCAGCCCTGTCCCTGTGGCCACCCAGCCCCCTGGTCCCTCAGCCCCACAGGCTGGCAGAGGCCTGGACAGGCTGCCCTGGAGGGAAAGGACGGGCATGGGACCCCACCTGCCTGGGTCCTTCCTGGCAGGGTCCAAGGGTCTCTGGGCCACAGCAACGCTGAAGGCTGATGTGGAGTGATCAGCCCTGTGCCAGGTACTGTGCTTGGTGCTCGTGTGTGACCGCACTGAACCCTCCCAGCAGCCCTGTTGGAGGGGCTGTGATACCGTCTCCGAGGGAGGAACAGACTTGAGGAGACTGGCTCACCTGCCCAAGGTCAAGTGCTAGTGCATGAAGTTAGAAGTGAAGCATTTTGACAGGAGACTGGGGCATCTAGTTTAGCTTTCAGGTGAAAAATAAGCTATTTTTCTTTTCAGAGGGGAACTCCCCAGATCCCCAGCCCAGGATTCTCTCCAGAGCACCTTTTTGGGGGGGCACCCCAGGGAGGGGCACCCCAGCTGTTTCAGTGTCAGCCCAATCCTCACACGGTGTTCTGAGCTCAGGGAGCCTCCCTGGTGACCTGGGGGCCGAGGCCCGGCCCTGGTCACAAACAACAGGACAGGGTTACCGAGGAGGAAGGACCCTCGGCCATGTGATGGTAGGCACTCCGCTGCTGCCAGGGGACAGGGAGCTCTGAAGGGGGCATGACTCGAGGCTTTGTGTTTCGGCAGAGGGCAGAGGGTGACATCGAGTCTTTTCTCTCACGGCTCCGTCCTCCTTGAAGGGACGAAGAAAGGATATGTTACCATTGATTTTCACATGAGCAGGAAATGGACAAATGCCTTCTGTGAGGCACATTGGACAAGGACAGGATGGGGTTTCTTTATTTCCAGTACAGTGGACCCAGGACACCCGGGGACATCGCATAGGAGAAAGAGCCAGAGACCCCAGACATGGCCCCTGGGAAACCCTGGTACTGTGGCCTCTGACCACTGCCGGGCGGGCATCTCAGCCACCACGCTCCCCTGGCTCAAGCGTCCGGACAGCCACGAGCCCATGTGGGGTGCCAAGGGGCAGACTGTCAGGTGGCTTCGTGTTAGAATAGGATAAACCATACTCCCTGATTCAGCTATGTCTTCAGAAATCTGACACCTGTAAAAATGATAACTCTCTATAAAAAAAAAAAACAAGAAAGTCCTCGTCCCCCAGAGGAAGAGGCAGCCCTGGCAACTACACACACCCAGGGCTATAGGCTCCTGAGCGCACTGACTGCGGCTCGGGCTGAGGCACTCCAGACCTGAATGTGCTGGCGTGTGGGCCACTTAGGACATCCCCACCATCCACGTGGCTGGGCTGAGAATGCGGAGTCACGGCGCCAGAACACAGATACCATGTGAAGCCCAGACCCAAACGGAGCTCTGCTCAGAGACGCTGGCTGGTGTGCCACAGACTTGCGGAGGAGTGTCTCTCCAGGGCCCTGCAGGAGTTTGGGGTTCCTAGCGCACGTGGAAGGCGTGCATGAGTGTGCAACTTGGTGTCTTTTTGGAGCAGCAACAGGTTGTGCAACATCATGCCCTCACCACAGTAAGCCTGGTGTTCTAGGAGAGCGACCTTGTCCTGTTCCTTAGGACCAGGGAAGGCTGGTGGGGAGCGTGGAGAGTGAAGTCCTCCGTCCGTGCTCCACGACTTTCCCGAGCATTCCTGTACCCTCCTCAAGGGGTGTATGCAATCGGCCTGGGGTGAGGGGGCACACGCTGAAAGCCAGGAGCCAGCGGAGGGTGAGCGGAGAGGCGTGGGAGCTTGCAGGCGCTGACGGCCGCTCCCTGCACCGGCTTCTGCAGGCAGCTGTAGGCGTAACGTGCACACACAGGGGTTCAAGGGACACTGGGAGCCACACTGCCTGCAGAGAGAGGGCCCAAGGGGCGTGGGGGTCCAAGGAGGGCCTGGTCCCTACTCCTGGCAGGTGAGGATGTTCAGGACAGTTGCCCTGGAGGAGACATCTGCTCTGGGTCTCCAGGCAGCTCAGGCTACTGTAACAAATACTGCAGACAGGGCGGTTTACAGTAGAGACATTTATTCGCTCTAGTTTAAGTTTATGGTTCTGGAGGCTAGACGTCCGTGCTCACAGTGCTGGCTGGCGAGAGCTCTCTTCCTAGCTTGCAGAGAGCCACCTTCTCACTGGGGCTTCACGTGGCAGAGAGAGGCAGAGAAAGGGGGGGAAAGAGGGAATTATCTGGTGTCTCTTCTTAGAAGGGCACTAACCCCATCGTGGGGCCCCACCCTGATGACCTCATCTCACCCTGGTCCCCTACCGAAGGCCATACCTTCTAATACTACCACATCGAGGGTTGGAACTTCAGGGTGGGGATTTTGGAGGGACACAAATATTCAGTCCATAAGAGCCTCTGAGGACAGGTGGGGCCCTCCACTGTGGGAGCACTGTGGGCCAGGAGGGGCCTGCCAGCACGGCCCACTGACCTCCGCAGCCCGCTGACCTCTGCCCATGGCTCCGCTGCTTGCCTGCAGCCTGAAGGTCAGAGGATGCCGTGATGAAAACACATCTCTTAGATGATGGACTAAAAATATTAAACATTTAAACATAAATGTTTTAATATCCCTCCCTTATAGGCAAGGAAAGTAGGGTCTGGAGAGGGTAGGACCCAGGCCAGGCAGCTCACAGCCCATGGGGCCAGGCTGTCACGCTGCCTGCAGTCCCCGCGTGCCCCTCGTTGACCCAGGGCCCTGCGTCCACAGGAGCCAAGCTGCAGACAGACATTCCCTCTGGCTCTCAGGGGCTGGCCGGTGGCTGTGAGTGGCCCTCTTCAAGTTTCTCATGGATTTGTGTCTGAAACTGCAATTAACACTTTTCACAGGTTGCCCTCCAAGATTAATTTTCAGAACATAGATTAATGGAAGTGCATGTTTAAGTGTTTGGAAAATATTTTCTCTATTAATCTTGATCGGAAGCCGATTACTACCAACAAGGCTAATGAAAACACAGCATGAATTAGGCAGAGTCTCTGGAAAAAGAGCCCCAGGTTGGGGCCGGTGGAGACCAAACCCGCCTACGGATTGAGAACCAGTGCCAGACAGGGGGGCTAAATCCCTCCGCACCCCCCCACCCCCCGCCGCCAGATGTGCTTTGTTGAAAACCACCTGCGAGTGCAGCTGAGAAAATGGAAACCGGGCAAACGCGCTCCCTGGGGCTGACCGGCCGTTAACATGGGGGCGTGTCCCTCCCTCTGCACCCGCTGTTCTCAGGGGAGACGGGACTGTGCCGTCACTTTTATACCCGGCTTTTGTCACTTAACCTGAGTCCCACAGTGGCCAGACTCTTCCATCTCGCTGCCTCAGTTTCCTAATCCATAACAAGGGCCACTGCCTTCCTTGCCTGGCTCCTAGGCTGTCATTTGAGTCTATTGTGATAACCAGGGTTGAGGCTTTATACAGCCAGGTGTTTTAGGCCACCAGGATTTTGTGCAGGTTCCTTTTTTCTTTCATTCATTCATTCATTCATTCATTCATTCATTCTTTACTGGGCAAATCCACCTATAACATGTCAGGTGGAAAAAGCGCTGCGAGAAGTAAACCAGAGTAGGAACGGGAGGAAGGGCAACGGGGTGGGGAGGGAAGGCCCTCTGCACAGCTTCGCCTTTACTCGCCAGGCGAACCCTTGGTCCCCCCAGGTGCTCACAGTGGATTCTCTTCGCGACCCGCCATTGGAAAGTTGACAAAGTTGACAGCACCTCCTGCAGGCCTTGCCCTGTCCAAGCGCGCAGGGGCCATAGACAGTTGCACAGCCCGAAGCTCAGGAAATCCTAAAAGACGTTTCTCTGTCCTCTCAGTTCCGCCTGGTGGGGGCCTGGGCCAGGGAGGGGACAGGACGGCAGGGGCAGTGTCGTTGACTGGACTCGGTCCTGGTGCTGACATCAGACCAGCAGGAGTTGGCCACCTGGGGTCTCCAGCTTGCAGCCCACTCCCTGCTAAGCAAGGCCGTCCACTCAGTGGGTAGCAGTCATTAGATACAGCAGGGGCCCAGGGTGGGCCAGGCAAGGCCCGATCTGCACAGAGAGCATTTCAGAGATGAACTTCAGTGAGAGCTTCAAGGTTTGGCAAATCCACAGTTAATCAGCATGGTCAGAGCTTCTGTGACTGGGGGCTGTGATGACGCCGTGAAAACGCAGCAGAGGAAAGAGTCAGATCCTCCCCTAGCCCCGTTTGGGGGAGGGCAGAGTCTGGGGTTCGGGAACGTGGGAGCTCAGAATTGGGTCATTTCTGTGCTTAGGTTCCGTATGTTCACTTGCATGTGACTTATAAACAAGGCCCGTTGGAAAGCTGCAAAACCAGAGGTGGGAAAACCGACACAGTTGTCCTCCTAGGAGGCAGGTCGGGGTCGAGCTTGGCCCTTAAATCCGGCCTGTGTTTTTAGTAACTTTTCAGGGCACCGCCGAGGGCTTTCTGCTCAGCAGTGGCATTAGAATCCCATTTCCTTACTCTACATTCTTGGGTGCCCCCCCGCCCCGCCTTAAGCTGTCCCACATGAACCTTCCAGAAGCAGAGTGCTCATCAGAGGAGGTGGCGTCTGCATTCCTGGGGATGAGTCAGGGTGCCAGCAGGTGGGGGCCAGGGGATGGCCAAGGTAAGAAGGGCTGATTTTTAAAATCCTGAAAATGAGCTTGGCCACCTTTGATAAAAAATTCATCCCAGGACGACGTCGCCCTTTTGGCTGCTTTCTAAGTGGCCCACAAATGCCAGGGAAGGTCCGTTCCTCCGTGTGCATTGCGAATTCCTGCACACAGAGTCGCTAATCTTCAGAGACTAATGCGCAGCTGCTCGGGGTCGAGGGACACGCATGCAGTATTTATAAGCTGATTGTGAGCGACCCAAGCTCAGTATTTCCACAGCAGCGGGTTCAGAAAGACCTCCTCATGCCCCTCCTCCCCCCCGCCCCCACTCCCCGCCGCCCCCCTCGACCGTCAGGCTGGCCCACGGAGCCAAGTTTAAATTGGAATGTGAAGATTTAGTACTGGGCTACACAATAATTTGCTTTAAGCTGTATAAATAGTATTTTATTTGGGAATTCATCGAAACGAAGTTTTGAAGGTCACATCCTTCCCAACGTTGAGTACATACGTATTTGATGTTCAATCTCGCGTCTCTTTATAATCCTGAGTGGCTTGGCTTCAGATATATTTTTAGTAATGGGAAATTGAATGTCAATTTGAGAAAGTCTCCCCCAGGACAGCCCCTCCCACCCTGTGCACACATTCCTGAGCCCGGAGAAGAGTTATAATCCTGGCAGAGCCCCTGGGGGAGAGCCAGTAGCTGCTGGTTAGTCGGCCCCTCAGACAGAGGGTGTTCTCCAGGATCAGCCCTGCGGTACGATTAGCTCAGGGTTCCAGAATATTCTCTAGGCCCCTTGCGGCTCATTCTTCCTTTTGCATCTGTCCTCCTCCGGCATTATGGAGGTGAACTAGGACCTAGAGGAAGGGCCCAAAGCAGAGCAGAGGAACATTGCTGCTGCCCACCCGCGCTGCCCCCACAGGCTCCTCTTCCCCTTCCTGTGGGCCAGGAACAGCCAACATCAGAGTGGGCGTCTGCAGAAAATGCTGTGTCTCTGGAAGGCTCTGGCCGGTCCATAGATGTGCTGTTGGTGGGGGCAGGGAGGCCACCGGCACCCGTCAGACCATGGGGAGCAGTGGGGACTTGGCTGCCATTGAGAAGGACAGACGAACAGGGCCCTGTCTGGGGGTCAGGGCAGTCTGGCCTGGGAATGTTGTCTCTGTGCGCCGGAAGGTGGACCCCTAGAGGGCAGGACCCCGTCCGGCTCCCTCGCCTCCCAACGCCTGCATGCTGAACTGCACCCAGCGCAGAGTAGGCACCCAGTGAGTGTTTGTTGTATTAAAGAATCTTCAGGTGGGACGCAGAAAGAGGGAGGAGACGGGAGTGTGCGTGCTGTCTCTAGGACTCTCCGATCCCCTGCCCAGCTCATTCGCCCTGGGGGGTTCTCGAAGGCGCACAGAGTCAGTCCAAACCTCTTCCTGCGGGCCGTGGGTCAGGGCCCTCCGCAGCGGGGCCCAGCCTCATTTCCTTCCAGGGTCTCCCCCAGCAGCCTCCTGGGCATCCTATTCTGAAGTCACTTGGAACTCTGGGCTCCTCCTCTGCTTTCTCACAGTGCCCTCTCCATGGGGGTGACTCCTCCTTTCCCATCTACCTGGTGAATTTGTACCAGTCCTTCAAAGCCACGTTCAAGGGCTTCCGCTTCCCTGAAGGCCTCCCCGCCTCTCCACTGGGTGCCGAATCAGGACAGCTCCCTCCCATGTCTCACGTTGCACAGCCTTCACATGTTCGATTCCAAGCTGGCTGTCTCTGTGGGTCTGGTTCCCGCGTTGGCCCCAGGGCCGGACCCGCTGCCTGGCCTCTGTGGGCGTTTGGTAAATGGACTGTCCTTGGGGCCGCTGGCCATGAAGGCATAAGACATACATTTATGCAGACCCAGCACAAAGGCTTTCTGGGGAGATTCCTCACCACCCGCCGGCTGGCCAGAGTGCTTTCAGGTCCCATGAAAAGCTCTGCTTCCGTTTGAAACAAGTATTATCAGGACTTTGGAGCCAGAACGGGTCCCAGTTTGCACTCTCCCTCCTGCAGGGTGTGTGCCCTTCAGTAAGTTCTCAGCCAGTTTGACATCGGTTTTGACATTTGATAAACCTGCACAGTTCACATGGTTATTGTCAGGTAGAAATGTGATCATGTATGTAAAGCCCTCAGCATAGTGCACAGCACATTGTAAGTGTTCAACAAGTGGAAACTATCGGCACAGTGAGGACGGAGATGAGGAGGAGGATGGTGGCGATTATGATGGGAATGATGGGGGAGGGGGATGATGGGGACGGTCCTGCCATTCGGGGCGCGGTGAGGCCCCACGCCTTCGGGACCTTGCAAGCCTTTCTGATGTCCGACCAGTGCCAGGGCCTGCAGGCTCACAGACCACCCTGGCCCTCCCCCCTCACATCCTCTGTGCCTTTATCCACAGGAAAGGCTGTTCTAGAAGCTTCTATTTCCACTTTCTGGGCCAGCAAAGGCAGCAAGTAAAATCTTCGCTAAAACCCTGCACTTCCAGGGCCCATCAGCTGTTTCCTATTAGAGTTTCACGCATCGCCGTGACATATTTTTATTGTCAGGTTAGAAGAAAATATTCTACTCGTTTGCAACATTCTCATTATATTCCCTTTATAACAATTTCTAAAAGAGAATAAATATAAAATATTTCTCTGTATTGTGGCCGTATTTCAGCCTGACTTTAATATGCTGCATGGTTTTCTAGCTCACCATCCCTCCAGCCCTGTGGTGACAGTTAAGAGATCTTCAGGCCTGAGAAAGCATGTGGATCAATGAGTTAGGACACTTTATGGGGATTCAGGGAGAGCGGCTTTCTGCTGACTCAGAGGTGCCATCTTGGCCTTGCGAGGGCAAACCATTCCAGCGATACCACGTCCCCGGGGCCATCTCTGAGAACTCAGGGCCGCCTCCTTCAGGACCGACCGGCAGGCGCATCCTGGGGAGCCTGCTCTGAAAGCTTGGTCCGGAGTGGGAGGCGGGCGCCCAGGGCCATGGCTTCTGGCTGAGCCCCGCTGCCTCCAGGGGAGCGTCACAGCCTGCCCCAGAGGACCCGGGCATCCATGTTTCCAGTTCCCACCGAGCCTTCCTCCCGGGCCCAGCTCCCTACCTGTCCCCGCAGTGGCTGGGCAGATGTTGGAGCAGGCATGCAGCAGCTCTCCCTGGACAGACACTACTTTGGGGTGGACACCAGGCAGTTAGGCCAGCTGGGGGCCTCCACTGCCCCTGCCATGGTGCCTCTCGATCTGGTCCCAGCCCATCTGCCTCTCGGGACCTTTGGGGAGAATTCTGCCCCTGCACCCTTGCAGAGGGCACCCCCGTCCCTCCAACTGTCCAGGTCCCTCCCGATCTTTGAGACCTAAGTCCATCAGCCTTTCCTAGTATCTGAGCCCCTGGAAGCATCCCCTCCTCCACCGCCCCCCACCCCCCAGCACACTGGTCCCCCAGAGCCCAGAGTTTCCTGTCCGGGGCCTCAGCACCTGTGGTCTGGGCACTCTGCATCCCTCCAGGCTCCGACACTGCGTGTTGGTCACTGACTTCCCTCCAGTGGAGGGGCAGTGGACAGTGCCCAGTGTATGGTGGGCACACGGGCCTTTTGCAGTGGTGGTGCCAGGGGAACACCCGAGCCCCAAACCAGGCGCAGGCAGCCCTGGTCCTCAATTCTAGAGAGTACGACCTACCTCGAGGGAGGGACGGAGGAGCCCTTACCAGGCCGACCTGTGGGGAGCTGAGGGGCCGGGGATGAAGATAGAACACAGAACCCCCGTTGGTGGGACATGTGCAGGTGCCAGGGCTCTCTCCCCTCCCTTGTCGAACCCCTAACCTTGGGAGCTAGGTATCGATGCCCATTCCAGTAGAGGAGAAACAGGCCCAGGGAGTTTCCAGAAAGGGACCAGCCCGAGGTCACAGAGCCAGGTCCGTGAGCTACTGGCCCTGCGGGGTGGGAAGAGCGTGTCCCCGGAGCAGTGGAGGAGGCGGGGCGCACATACCCCTCCTGGAAAGATGAACATGGGCTCTCACCTGGGCGAGGACACCTCCGGGGTCCCTGTGGCTGGGTAGGATGGGACGGCGGCTGGGGCTGTGGCTCTGCCTCGGCCCTGGCCTCAGCAGAGGGGCCCAGTGCAGGTGTCCTGGAAAAGGCAGCGGGCTCCTCTGCATGACACAGCAATGTCTGTTGCCTGAGTTCCACGCAGTTGAACACAAATTTCAGGAGCCCTGCGGCCCTGTGTCTCTGGTGTCTCTACCCGGGGCCTCTGTCCTTCAGTTTCCCTGGGAGAGAATAATTAGGTCCTTGTTCATTTCGCTCTCTGTCAGAAATGCTGAAGCTGAACCCCACGGGTAGATAGTACCAGTGGGGCAGGCAGCCCCGCCCCCACCCAGGGCCTGCCCCAGAGGGGTCTCCAGACCCAACAGGCCCCCAGCCTGGGGGAAATCGGCCCCCCCAGAAGGAAGAGGCAGCCTCCCTGTGCTCCAGCCCCAGGTACCTCCAACCTCGCATAGACCCCAGGCCTGGTCCCTGCCCTGAAGGTTGCTAAGAGAGGCCCTTTCCATCCTGAGGCTTGTAGCTGCCCCAACAGGCTGGCTGTCGGCATCAAAAAAGGAGGGGCAGGGGAAGAGCTGTCCCACCCACCTCCTCACTTCATCCCCATCTGTGCCTCCCTCTTGGCAACCAGCACTGGACCCCCTGCCTCCGGACAGGTGGGGGCTCTGCGACACCTCATTTTCCCTCCTTGGCATCCATTCAGACGGGACTTTTACATCTGGCAGCTCTGGGAGCCTTCGCCCTGTGTGATTGCCCACCCCTGCCCAGGGCCACACCCGCACTGTGAGGTCTCTGAGGACCACCAGGAGCTTCCTACTGAAGGGTCCCTCCAGGGTGGTCCCTGCAAAGCCAGCGGCCAGGAGGGGCCACTGGGAACTCAGGGATGGAGGAAAAAAGGAACGGACTTGGTATGCACAGCCACGTGGGTGAATCTCCAGAGAGTATTATGGACTGCAGACCGTCAGTCCGAAAGGCTGCAAGCTGCATGGGGCACTCCTAGGCCTTGGTGGGATTGCCAGAACCACAGGAATGGGGCCGAGGTCAGGAAGGGGTGGGGCAGGAGGGCGTGGGGGTGACTGAAAGGTCAGGCTGCGCATCCGTGTTGTGTTGACGGTGGGTTGTGATGGAGAGGGAGGGCGGTGGTCCCAGGACAGCGGGTGGCCCAGCTCTCAGCCCCAAAGACAGAAGAGCTGCCCGCCCCCCTCAGGCAGAGCGGGGCGGCCCTGGTGGTGGGAGCACGTGATGTCTTTGAGCTGGCCGTGGTGTACCCTGGGCCTCCTCTTCCACGTTCGGCCCCCTCCCTGCCTGGGAGCCCCCCTCCCCCAGTGTTCCTGTGCTCAGCTCTCTTGCTCTCCTTTCCTTTCCGAACTTGCTCTTGGAGAAGAAAAGGCTGCCCTCCACAGCTCTGAGCCTCTGCAGAGATCTCTGCGCTTTCCCCAGGGATCCGCGCGTGGTGGCAGTACGACCTACCCTTTCAAAGGACTGCAGCGGGGACACTTGCCTCCCGCATCTCGGCCAAGGGCAGATACTGGCGTGTCCCACCTCTCCCAGCGGGCAGTCGGGAGGGAGGCACCATCCGTCCGTTCGTCCGTTCGTTCATTCATTCATTCCCCAAATGCCCCTGGACCCACTCTGTGTTCTAGGACCCTCTCTAGGCACCAGGTTTTCTAAAATGAACCTGACATTGGCTTGCCTGTCCCTGGTAAGCTCAGAGGCCACCACAACTCCTGCTCTGTCAGGCACTAGCCCAGGCCACGATCCTGGAAATCCAAGGCCTAGAATGCCAAGCCTCAGAGTGCTGTTTGGGCGCCGAGGCCTCTGCCCTCGCATCCTGCCCCGGCTCCTGGCTGGGCCCTTGCCCTGGCCACTCCCGTTTGGAAGCAAAACCTCTGGTTTTCTGAGAACAGCAACCTCAGCCCTAGGGAAAGCAGCCAGCAGTGGAAACTACCAGCAGAGTTCCCTCCTGGTGGAGCCGTGCAGGCTGCCGGACTGCAGATGGGCCTGGGGCTCACCTGTGTGCGGTGGGTGGCCCATGCAGAGGGCCCTCCCAGATGACCGCCCTCAGGGAGGTGCCCTCCCCCTGCAACCCGGGCTTCAGGTGGGACGCAGAAGGCGCTGAGCCCACAGCATTCAGCGCTGGCCCCTGGCTGTGCTGGGCCCTGGAGAAGGTTCTTCCCCACCCAGCAGAGGTATCGCAGGGGGAGAGGCGGAGGTGGGAAGCACCGCACCACCTGTACCCACAGCAGACAACCCCGATTTGCAAGCAGGAGAGGGAGGCTCTAGGCTTCTTAGCCAATTATTTATCCAGCAGATTCTCAGCTCTATGGCAGCTCAGGCCACAGCCTGGTATGAATACCAATTGAGGAAATCCCTTCCCCCATCGTCCCCCAGGCCCAGGAGCTCTCCAAGCCGGCAGAGGCGAGAGGGGGCAGGGCAGGGGAACAGATGCCACAGGCCAGGCTGCAGGAAGCAGGGAAGGCCTAGGCAGTGCTGCGCCCCCCCTCCCTTTCAGCAGGACCAGGGGAGCGCTGGCTGGAAAGCTAGTTTCCAGGGGCACAGTGTGTAGGACCCGCCCTGGGGCCCCTGGAGGAATTCTCAGTACCGCCTGCATGTAGCCGGCGTCCGAGGCGTCCCCTCTGCGGCCCACTGGGTCATCAGCTATGGTTCTGGAGAGAAGGGCGCTGTGCTGGGATTGGCAGAGATTGGCAGAGATGGGCCTGCCAAATGCCGACGCCTGCTCCTGGACTGAGCTCCCAGGCCCGGACCCTCACATGAGACGCCTCCTGGCCCAGCTTTGGCCCATGATGATTATGGGCAGGAACATGAGTGGGAGACCTCCAGGGTACAGAGTGTGGGTGAGATTGGGGAAGTAAGAGAGAGAGCTGAGCGTCCAGCTTGGGGGAGCAAAGACTGGGGGCCTGAGCCATACACATTACTTGATGTACATGGGCAAGAATCTTGGCCTTGGGGAACGTGGAATGAAGAACCCTGAGACCCTTCTGTGGAATCATCTCTAGAATCCGGGGAGGCTTTGTGGAGTCCCTGCAGGTCGGTCTCTGAGGCAGGGGAGGGAGGCAGCTCCCAGAAAAGCAGGGGGCAGAGACCACACCCACACCTCCACACGTGCCCCGTGCACCTGGTTCATCCTCAGCGGCCCCATCGTGTAGGTGAGAGCAGGGCTCTGGACCGCCCGCGGGCTCTCTGCACCCACCACCAGGGAGGGCGGTTCTCAGTGCAAGGCCCTGGAGCTGCACCCCACAGGTTGTCAGGGGTCTGGAGCAGGGAGCCCATGTGACGACAGTCCCGACTGTCCACACTGCAGACCAGAACACAAACAGGAGCCCCGGCCTCCTCTCCATCCTCACTGCAGCCTGGAGAGGGCTGTGGGGGGCAGGCAGGCAAAAGTCCCCCTGGGGCAGAGCCACTGTGTCCCCGGCAGGAAGGAGGTCTGGCCAGGGCCGAACTCCTGCCTGGGAGGGAGCCAGGCCTTGCTGGGAAGGCCTGGAGCACTTCGATTCTGCATCTTGCGTGCCTGACGGATGGCACCACTCAGAGTGCACATATTTTTTTAATAATCTGTTTCTAAAATTAGCGTTTCTCTGTATAGCAGCAACCACCACAGCATCAGACACACTCTTTTAGCTTGTCAGTGGTAGATGTTTGTTTTCCTTCAAGAGGGCAGTGGGGGAGGTGCCAGTCCTGGGTCCCAGAGCCTGGAGGACAAGTCTGGCCCGCCCTCCGGGAGCTCCGAGCCTTCCTGACTGGGACCTCCTCTGGCCCCCTTTCCCACGGATCGGGGGGCAGGCGACATCACCTCCCTGCACCTCACTTCCCTCACATGCGCAGGGGAAATGGGTATAGCTATTTAATGAAGCTACTTGGGGTTAAAAGAGATAATAAATGCAGAGTCCACACACAGTAGTTGCTCAGTGGATGTCCAGCGAGGGGCAGCTTTACCCTCTTCCTCTGAGCCCCTGCCGGGGGCTTGGAAAGCTGATTCCAGCTGGCTTTGCCAACCCTGTTGGTGCCAGGTTCTCCATCCTCATTTCTACCTCGTGTTCCCTTTGGGTGAACAGCGGTAACCTGCCCAGTGGGCCCGGGCCACGCCAGGGGTGCCCGTCTTCTGCGAGCGCCGGTTTCTCTACCAGCCAAGACTGTCTGTTGTTGCTTTTTATTTCTGTCATTTTTAATTCAGAATAGTAGGTCCTTTCTACATTTTCAAAATGAAGCCACTCCCCACACCCATGCCCTGATCTGCTCCCCCAGGGGCACGCACCCTGGATGCTCTGGTGGGCACCCGTGTCACCTGGGTTTGAGAGTGGAGATGCGGCTGGTGCTCTGTGACGCGCCAGCGGGGTGCCCTGCCCCTAAGGGTGACATCCCTCACAGAGCCCCATCTCTGGTGGTGCAGAAAAGAGCCAAGAGGCAAGGAACTCGGGCTGCACTGCAGCGCTGGGGGCGGGGCGGGCTGTGGGCTTGGTCGAGGGAAGGACTTCGTGAGAGTTGTCTTCCTGGAAGGTAGGGTCCGGACCTGTACTCCCAGAGTCGGCCGAAGTGGAGCTGGCTGTGAGGAAGAGACAGCTTCACAGGTGGCGTTGGCACCGTGAAGTGAGGCCTTGAGGTGGGACTGGGCATGGCCAAGGGGCAGCCAGTGGAAACAGCTCCGCACTCTGGCCTTGCTCGGCAGTTGGCAGTAAGTCCCGGAGGTGCTGCTGTGCGGCTGGCAGGGTCCCGGGGTGCAGCACGGTGGCCCAGTCATGCATGCTTCTCCCTTCTCCTGGACATCGGGCGCTGTCTGAGCTGCCACCCCCTCCACCGTCCAGCCAAAGGGTAGACCCAGGGGACACCCCAATTCTAGAAGTTTCAGAGGGCTGCACCATACCCACATCAGCTAGCAGTCCCCTGTCAAGGGCCGCACCAGTGGTTCGTGGGGCCCCCAGGACTCCCCCAGCACCACTCCCACCCTTGTGTTTCCATGGAGAAGCGCTGACTCCCTGGTTTCTGCTCTCCCAATTCTTTCTGGAATCCATCCACATCAAAGCGAGATCCCTTATGTTCAACGCTCAACAAGGCTGTGGTGATTAAGCACTTAAATTGATTAATCAAATTTCCTGTGATGAGAACTACTGTCATTCATTAATCTGAGCGGGATTATAAATAAGAGATGGCAGATAGAGGAGGCGAACATGTTGACAGATCGAAGTCACGGCCTGAATCACAAGCAGGCTCCCGCTTCCCGAGGGCTTTGGTGGGAGACAGCCTGGGGACAGAGCTTCCCTGAAGACAAATGAGACTGCGGTTCGAGTGTCCCCAGTGTAGTGAGGGCACGGCGCGGAGGAGCAGGCCACCAGGAGGGAGGGTGCAGGTGTGTGTACCAGTGCCGGGCTGTGCTCCCGGGGATAGGGCAGCAGCTTCCAGAGGGAAGAGATGCTGAAGGGACTGGGCGTCAGAACAGAATGCTCGCTCCTGGGAGTCGGTCCGCCCCTGGGTGCCAATCCTGCCTCCACGTGGGGCTCATTCGCGGTGACTGAGGTTCTCGGCCTTCCAAGCTGCCACTCCCATGCTGGTGGGTGTTCGCAGCATGCACCGCCGCACCCCCCCACCTCCCCCCGTCAGGTGGCTGTTCAAATTAGGTGAGGTCCCTGCCGGCCTGGTGTTTAGAGAGATGTGCAGTCTCTGTCCCTCGTGTGCTTGTGCAGAGCTGACATCAGACACGGGCCCCCCTTTACCTCTCGCCATGGAGGGGGGGCCGTGAAGAACATGGCTGTGAGGGAGGGGTGCTCACCGAGGAGCCTGGCCTCCTCAGGGACAAGGAGACTTTCTTGGGGAAGGAGCTCTTAGGGAAGCCAGGGCTGACTGTGTAAGGAGCGATCGGAGGGGAGGGCAAGAGACCATTCCGGAAGGAGCGGAAGGAGCGAAAGGCGTGGAGGTGCTAGTCCAGGAAGGAGCGGGGTGTTCAGGGGAGCCGCCAGGAGGCCAGGAGGCTGGACACTGCAAGCAGGGAGGCGCTGCGGGGTGGGCACCACGGCCTGGCCCCTGAGGGCTTCTGGCTGAGCTGAGGGGCTGGGTTTCCCGAGTCAGCACTCCCTGAGGGCTTTCCCTGCGAGCCGCCTGGGGAGCAGAAGGGGCCTCATCCCCCAGGCGCAGAGGGCCTGCCCCACCTCCGCCTTCCCAGGTGCCATGTCCTCTGTTGACCTTCTGGCCCCAGACACCTATTGTTGTTTCAGTCCCCGGTCTTTGTACACCTCTTCCCACCAGTGTCCCTGCCCCAGCACCCCATGGCGACACTCTTCCTTACTCCTTGATGCCCACGTGTCCTGCTTCCCTGCCCAGGTCAAAGGCCCGGGGCAGCTCCGCGGAGTGCTGCAAACTCTTGTGTGGCCCAGTCACAGATGCAGCTGCTCCACTGCACGCTGGTCTGCCAGACGCCTGCTCCCCGCTCCCTGCGCTGTAGGCCAAGGGAGGCAGGGCCCAGGGCCGCTCTGGTCCCGTGCATCCTCAGACCTGGCGTGGGGCCTGGCACACGGCCGGCCTCGGCCACACTTGCTCAGGTCTTGGACGCCGAGTCAAGGGGGCTTTGGAAGCCTCATAGAGACCAAGGGTGTGCCAGAGAGAGCAGGTGGGGCAGAAACGCCAGCCCCAGGCCTCCAGGTCACGTCTTGGTATCAGGACTGGACCGCCTCGGGTCCGGGCATTTACTGAGCTTCTGCTTGGCATGCACCCTGCAAAGGCCCTGGGAGCGTGGTCCTGCCTTCCAGCAGCTTCAAGTGAGACGGGAGACAGGCAAGGGCACAGGCAATGGCAGGGACTGAGGGTCATGTCCGTGGAGGAACCCGGGGCGGGCGCGGTGCTTTCTGGCTGGGCAGCACTAGTGCTGGGTTTGCGGGAGATGCGGCGGCTGAGGAGAAGGGAGAACCGGGCTCGAGGCAAGGGGGTGGGCACACGCAGACCGGCCCTGCCCCTCAGGTCCCTGTACCCTTTTCCACCTGTTTTGACCTCCTGGCCTCCCATTCAGGGTCTCCAGGGAGCTGAGCCGCTGCAGGGGCTCTGGCTCCCCAGGCCCGGAGGAGGCCTCGCCTGTTGCCCACTCTGCCTGGACGCAGGGACTGGAAACATCGCTCCCTGTCTGGCTGGGCTCACACCGTGTGAGCCGTCCGCAGCCTTGTCTGTCAGGCCCCTAGGAAGAGACTGCAGGAGTCTCTCGGCCTGGGGCCAGGGAGGAGCCGATTCCCTCCCTCGGAGGACACCCACCGGCGGTCAGTGACCATAAAACCACCTCTTCTTGCTGAATCGGTCTCTGCCGTTGGTCTGCTGAACAACCAAAGGCCCTTTATTAAAAGAGTTGGTGCCCTGAACATGCCGGTCTTCACCCATCATGAACTTCCTGTGCAGCGTGGCCTGGGGCTGCATCCAGGCGCCCCGCCCAAAGATAACCTTTGCCCAGGCACTCGAGAGGGACACAAGCAGCTTCTGAGGCCCCACTGTGTGCTGCACACCGTGGGAATGTCCCACGATGGTGGTGGAGCTGGTGACGAAGGGTGAGCCCGTGGGAGTTGTGGCTGCAGCCGAGTCTGCAGGGCGGCCAGTAGAATGAGACCCAGGCCCTGCAGGGAGCGGTGAGCTGCGAGGGGCGGCCTGCAGGGCTGAGTGCCTGACCAGAGCAGAACTACTCGAGGTGACGCTGAGCAGGGGAGAGGCCCTGCCAGCAGGAAGCAGGGCTGTCCCAAGGCCCCTCACAGGGTGGGGGGACTTATTTGACCCCCGGACTGGGAGGCACAAGGCTGCCTGAGGCTGGAGAAGCCAGGAGAAGGTGGGGCACTCAGGACAGGGCAAGGACTTGGCCGTCACCAGGGGTCAGCCTCCGGTTACCCCTACCCTCCCGTTAGAAGAGACTTGCGCTGGGTCCAGATTTCTCCAGTCTTCCAAGGTCTGAGGTCATCTCCTAAGTGATGAAAATCTCACTTTGCTGCTGCTACAAATGGCTAGGAGGGACAGAGGCGGCTGTCCGCCGAGGTCAGCCCTGCTGGGTGGGGGCTGGGCCTGGATCTGCACAAATACTCAGGAGTCAGGACTTTGTCTGGAGTGGAGCTCTGTGCGCCTGGGGCCGGAGCCTGGGGTCCACCCACCTGGGCGTGTCCACAGAGACCTGCCCGCCCTCGGGCCGGCCGTGGCCACGGAGCCCTCCTTTTCCTCGTCTGGAAGGTGGAAGAGCCAGGCAAGGGCCCTTTCCGCTCCAAACATTCTCGTCCTCGATGCACCTTCCAGATCCTGATCACCTTGCTGTCGGCGACAGTTAAGTTTTAATGAGAAAAGCATTTCTTAGAATATTGAGTATAATTAAAACTCTGCCACAGGAAAAAAGAAAAAAAAAATGGTCCGCAAACATTGAGGGAACCAGAGGAAGTGAGAATGTTAAAACACAATCCCCATTTTCCTCTCCCTGTGACATGGATTATTAAGTCAGGTTTGGGAAAAGTTCCTATTAAATATTTAAATATTGTATTAAATATTCATCATCTCAAAAATTGCTTCCTAACAGATCCTTAGGTAAATATAACAATATTTGATCACAAAGGCTGCACAGAGGCTCAGAAAGGGCGGGGGCCTGTCTGGGGCTCGGCTCCCGTGGGCTCAGGGAACTCCACTTGCAGAGGAGGCTGCACCGTGGTGAGGGGCCTGGGTGACCGCAGGCTTGCTGACCAGTGACCGAGCTTTAGAGGATGAAGTGACACCCAGGTCACACAGCTAGTGTCAGTGTTCTTGGCTGTAATGGATGTAGGATCGGCTGCCAGACTTAAGTAAGCATTGCTCAGCCCCGAGTTCCCTGCCCTCCTGAGAGGTTTGGGGCCAACCTTCTTGGGGAGCTTTGTAGTGGGGAGAGGGCGGGGTCCCTGTGATCTCCTGCCTCCTGGGAGCAGGTTGGCACGATGCCTGAGGGATGGCTGTTGGGGTCCCGGGCCAGCGCTCACAGCCGTAGGAGGGCAAGGTGCTTCTGCCTCTTTCTCAGTGCAGACACTTGGGCCTAGAGAAGCTGTGCTGGCTGCCCAAGGTCACGGGTGCCATGAATCCGGGTTCGCTCTGACCCCAGAGCCCGTGCTCTCAGTACAGTCCACCCCAGTCCCCCGTGTCACTGAGTCCCCCAGCAGGTGAACAGGCCTCCGCCTCCCCTCCCTCCCCCCTGGAGCCAGCCCTGGTGTTTGCAGAGCCCAGGGTCTGGGTGCCATGCCCAGGTCTCCCCCACTTCCCCCTCTCCTTCCGGGGCCAATCCAGGGGCGAGGAGAAGGCCAAAGGACTGGCGGGCTCCCTCCACCTCCCGGGGCCGACAGGCCAGAAGGCATGAAATCCGGTGTGTTGGTGGATCTGGAATGTTCTTGAGCCTCCATGTCCTGGAGGAAGGACTGTGTGCTGGGACAGAGCCTGATCTTTCAGGACATGACCCAGGTCGACAAGCTGAACTTGACAAGTGTGGCGTCACACGAGATTTCTTCTAGCAGTATCGAGAGGGAAGCCGGGCCCAGGACCTCAGCCCACCTCGGGTGGAGGAGGCAGTGGGGAGGGAGAGCCACTGCGGGTGCCACCTCGTAAGCAGCGCAGATGCCGAACTGGAGACAGGTGGGATTGAATTACCCGTGTGCCCCGGGCTGCCCGCCCCGCCACTTCACCCTGGCTGCAAGATTCAGCACCGCCCTGCGCAGGTTAGCAGCATATTGGATTCCAACGAGTCATATTTTAACACTGCCAAATAGTTGCAGGCGACAGAAAACCTGTTTCTTTCCCATTTTATACACCCAGGAAGTTTGTACCGCACGTGGCCCGCATGTCATTACACCCATTAGAATATTACATTCTCTCTTCCCAGAATCTGCCAGTCTGTCCCAAGGCAGAGAAAATGCAGGGCCAAGAGTGGGAGCCCCTCCCCTGGGCCCAGGGAAAACAGCTGTATTCGGGGTGCCTGCGTCTCCCCATTGAGGATGCAGCCTGCTGTCTGCCCTCCCCTCCCCCACCCCAGAGGCTCTGCTCCTGGAGGCTGCAGGACAATCTGTTATTTCCCTGGGGAGGCTGGCGAAGGTGCGTGCTGGCCAGGGAGAAACAGGTGTAATTGTAGAGGCCCAGGCAGGATCAGCTGCTGCACTTCAGTACACGCTGCTGAGCCCCGAGATCCCTCCCCCAACACACACACACACACACACACACAGAGTACATAGGCTCCTGGTCCTGCCTGTCCCCACTGTGTGTCCAGCCAGCCCCCACCATCCGACCCACCCCATTCCAGGGAACTGCCCCGTGCCTTCTCTGGTCATCCAGGCTGTGCCTCTGAGAACTCCAGGGGTGGGCTTGGGGAGCGCATTTCCAGAGGGGCGCATCAAGAAGCCCAGCTGGCTGCGCCCACCACTCGCTCTGCCCAAGTACTCCACTCTGCCCTGGGGCTGCTGAGAGCAGGGAGCTTCGTCTCTCCTGAGTGACTTTCCTCCTTTGGTCCTTGGCCCAACGAGCTTTTCCAGAACATTCAGTGTCAAGACCCAGGAGACGTAGGGGGAAATGAAGCCAAACCTCCCTGAGAAGCTCTCCGTGGTGAGGGAGGCTACCGTGCCTTCCCTCCATCCGCATGCAGGCTCCTGGGGAAGTCCAGTGTGGCAATCCTGCTTTCCTCCCAGCTGGTGGGGGTGGGTCAACAGAGGGGAAGTTCAAGATCAAGCCCACACCCACGAGGAGTGGCCAGTCTCACTAGAAAGATGAGACCTTTAGACACTGAATGGAGAGCGGTGCTGAGAGGCAGGAAACCTCCTGCTTCAGGGCTGAGGTTTGGGCAGTGGGCTTGCTAGACAGGAAACCAGGCCAGGAGGGCGGCCCCTCCCCTGCCCCAAGAAGTGAGCTCCAGAGAGCAGGGTTGGCGTCCTAGTTCCCCAGCAAGCCCCCGGTGACTGCAAGGGCTCAGCACATTAACCCTCAGCCAGTGCATGTCCGCCGAGCAGCGGGACTCGCAGGTGTCCTCTCCTGTGTCCTCACGGGTTCCTGAGGCTGAGGCAGCTTCTCCAGGGACCGGGTGCAGGGGGCCCTTGTCCCTTGTCTATGCCTGGGCCCCGGTTTTGTCTTGTGTTATCAGTCGAGGTGAGGTTTGTATGACATAAAGTTAACCATTTTAAAGAGAACGATTCAGAGGTGTTTAGTACGTTCACAGGGCTGCACAACCATCCCGTCTGCCTCCAAACCATTCTATCCCCCCACGGAGACCCTGGGCCACTGGATGGTCACTGCCCTCTGGGCTCTCTGCCAGTGCCTGGGGCTCTTCTGTCTGAATGTGGGTTTGCCTGCTCTGGGGCTTTCACAGGAGAGGAATCCTACAGCACGTGACCTTTTGGGTCTGGCTTTTCACTGAACATGCTGTTTTCAAGGTCCATCCAAGCTGTGGCATCTGTGAGCTCTTCATTCCTTTTTATGATGAAGCCGTTTCCATTGTGCAGCTGGGCCACACCGTGTCCACCCCGCGGCCGACACGCACATGGGCCGTCTCCACCTTTTGTGCGGAGAGCCTCTGAGAACAGGAGCGTGCACATGCTCGCTGAAAACTTAAGTTTTCATTGTTTTTTTTTTAGAGAGAGAGGAAGGGACAGAAAGAGGGGAGGGAGGGGGAAGAGAGAGAGAGAGAGAAATGCCGATTTGCTGTTCCCTCGTCTGTGCGCTCGTTGGCTGATGCTCCCGTGTGCTCTGATGGGGATGGACCCACGACCTTGTTGTCTCAGGACGAAGCTCTAATCAGCTGCGCCCCCCGGCCAGAGTGGGGTGCCCACTTGTAATTCTCTGGGAATTGCTAGGTCATGTGGTAATTCTGTGTCTGACGTTTTGAAGGACAGGCTGCAGTTTCTCTGGGAGGCCACAGGTGATTTTTGAACAGCCTTCCAGCTGACAGCACTGCCGGGCTCTGCGCGCAGAGAGGGCAAGCTCCGTTTACCGGACTACGCATGGGATGGGGGTCATGTCATTGGGGAACAAGAAGAGAGCAAGTGGGAGCCGGACCACTCGTTTGGGGGGGGCTGTTTGCACTTCATCCTAGGAGGCCGGGAATGGACCCTGGACAGCAGTGACAGTGGAGGGCATGGGTGCAGAATCTCGCCTTCAACCCGCGGTCCTTGCTGGAGTTCCGGGGGGACAAGGTGGAGAGGGCTTGGGTGGAGGTCCTGGCGGGGCAGGCGGAGTGAGGGACACGCAGGAAGGGAGCTCACGGGCTGTAGGGAGGAGTGAGGTGAGAGGAGGGTTTGGTGGGCTGCATTGCAGAGCCGTGCCCTGGAGGGCCGGTATTCGACAGGTGGCACCCTAGGGACCCCGGCTGTGCAAGGTGTGATCTGGTCAGCAGACTGGCCATACTGGCCTTCCCTCCTGTCTCTGGAGAGGAGGGCAGGGGGCTCCCTGTCACCTAGGAGCTGCTGCCTGGTCTTTGCCCTCAGACCTCCTCCCCTCACTGCACTTGCCCTGCCCCTGCCCCCACCTGGCCAGGCCAGGGCCAGGGATGGGGTTGATTCAGTCCAGTTGGTCCTGAGGAAAGCTGGGAACTTCGGGGGAAACTGAGCAGAGCTGAGGAGGATCTGACTTTCTTTCCAAAAGGAAGGTCCCGGGCTCATTCGGCGGAGGACAGGGAGCACAGCCCGTGGTCCCGGAGGGACCTCTGACTTTCCCACTCCACCTGCGTGGTGGCAGGTTCTCGGGTCCCCTGCATTACCGCTTATTTTATAACAAGCCCTGGGTCCTTGACAAAGCTACAGAGAAAGGACAGGACTTGACACCCTCCCCCTGCCATCCCTCCTCTGCCCTCCCCACAGCCTTAGCTGAGATCTGTCCAGGCAGCCGTCCCAAGCTGTCTGCCTGGGGACAGTCGAGTGATAGAGCTGTGATCACAGGGCGGGGGCAGGTGACATAGTGTCCCTGTGGAATATCCTCCTCAGACTCCAGTAGGAGGGTGCATCTGAGGAAACTGAGGAAGCCTCTATTGATTGAAGACCTCCTACGTGCCAGTCACGGAAAGTGTACGGTTACTTAATGCAACAAGCCTGCAGCATCAGGGCAGTGCCTACCACCTTCTCCTGACAGGCGCACCAGGGGTCAGAGGCCGAGTCCGCACCCCGTCATAGTGCTGTGAGACGCGCAGGCCTGTTTCCAGCCCAGGTCTGACTCCAACACCCGTGTCTGTCCCCCCAGGAAGGGCGGGGAGGGGCCCCTGTCCCCCACTCAACAGAGGTGCCCAGGCCTGGGCAGCAGCCAAGCGGAGGCTCCAGCAGGCTGGGCCTGAGGACACGGGCCCTTGGGGATGCTCCTGTTCCCTGGCTCTCCCACAAGGGCCAGCTTTCTTCGTCGCCCTCTGTTCAAAGGAAGAGGGCCTCTTGTCCAAGGTCACCCCCGCCCCCAGTGCCAGCCCTTCTTTCTGCTAAACCACAGACCCTCCCTGGGAAGTGGTTATCATCTATGCCTCTCCCTCACTGCCGTCATCGTCTGCATGACCATTATTTCCGTTCTGCAGATGAGGAAATAGAGGCTTTGGGAGACTGAGTGACTCAGCCAAGGTTCACACCCCTGCTCAATGCCACCGGGGCCGTGGGAGCTCAGAGGGGACGTCTGCAGGTGTTTTCAGCACATTTGCTCATTTCTGGAGGGAGGCCGTGGCCAAGCAGCCCCTACTGGGTGTGTCCCGAAGGCCCCTACGGCACCCAGACCTGCCGCCCGTCCTGGCACCTGCCTTCAGCCAGAGGCACCCTGGGGCGTGCCTCTGACGCGGGTCCCAGGTTGGTCGCTGGGTTCCGGGGGGTCCTTCACAGGCGGGCTCTGCCCCGCCGCCCCGTCTCTTTCATAGGAATGTGTTTGTGAACTTGAGAAAAACCCAGAAAAAGGCCAGCTCCCTCTGTCCAGCCCATTAATTCTGTATGCTCGGGCCCGAATTAACCTTGGCAAGGCTTCGAGAGGAGAGAGTAATTCTAACCTTAAAAATCTGCTGATTAAAGCTGGTTTCAGGAATTCGATTCCGCTTAATGTCTTGGCAGGGAGCCCAGCTTCGCATTAACACAGCCCCAGACTCGGTCCTGGCGCTCCCTCCGCCTTCTTAATAAACAAAGCCCCATCGCCCGTTCCGAGCAACGGCTCCTGTCCTGGGCTCCCTTGCTGCACGCCGCTGCGTGTGTGGAAGTGTGTGCCCTGGGTGCCTGGGCGGTGTCACCAGGGCCTGGAGGGGGCGGTGCTGGCAGCTGGGTTGAAGCGGGCTCTGGAGCGAAGCAGTGATTACCGCCAGAAAACACCGGCACTCCGGGCCTCCCGTGCACAGCCAGGCAGGCCGGGTTCGGGGGCAGAGTCCTCTGGCGTCGGCCTCTGGGGGCTTTGGGGCTGGCTCCTGGTGTTGTCCGCATCTCCTAAGTCCCTTTTCCTTCTGGGAACAGGGGCCCAAGACACAGGGGATGAGTAAGGACAAGGGCCAGCCACGTGGAATATGCACCTAAAACCCCCAGCACCAGAGGACACAGCCCCTGGCCTCCCCAGGGACTCAGCATCTCCCCATTGTTCATCTCTTCCGCTGCAGGGGCCCAGCCCTGCTAAGATGTGCTGGGGCGTGGGAATCCCCCGGCCAAGAGTGACGTGGGGCCGCGTCTCCCTCCTGGAGTCCTAGGTGCTGGCTGCCCGGTACCCCTGAGGGGCTCAGGAACTGTGTGTGGGGAGGGGGCGGGGTCTATGATCAGCATCAACCACTTCAAGATCAGTCCCAGCCACTTGGCAAGGCTCCAAGAAATAGGTCTCAGCAAATACACGTTGACTTGGAGAAAAAGGAAGTTTCGCGTTATTTATGGTATTTCTTATTTACGCCCAGTACTTTTAGGAAGTTTTTGAGGTGGACACAGCCCGGACAGATTGAACGGGGCTGCAGGAACGAGAACCTGAGGTGGGGAGGTACCGGGTGGCAGCGGTGCAGACACAAACATGGCGGGAGGAGAGGTGCGGGGCTGCCTGGCACACGCCCTCGCCAGGGCCTCCAGGCGGCCAGGAGAGTCCTGAGAGGTGGAAGTGACCCAGTAGCCGCTTCTCCAAAGAAGTCTGGTGCGTGCTGGGGAGGGGAAATGGGGAGGAGCCCCAGTAGACCTGGCTGAGGGCCCAGGGGCAGAAAAGCACCTGGAGTGGACCCCTCGCCGCAGTTCCGCCCCTCGGTGGCTGCGGCAACAGCCCAGAGAGACCTCGGGGAGGGAGCCTGCTGCCCTGCCTCCTGCCGGTCTTCGGAGGCTGGAGATTCACGGCCTGGATCGGCTTCCTCTCTGAATCGAAATTTACCTCATTATCAATTTTTAGCTTCCATTCCATTTTATGCCCACTAATTTATTAATCCTGGATCCCCAAAAACAATAAAGCTGAAGCTCCAGGGATTTTATTTATATCTTTAAGCATGATTTTTATGCCTTTTTATCTGAAAATTCATTTGATTTTTATTGCCTCCTCACTTCCGTCACGGGAAGCCTGCAGCCACTTGCTTTAGATGAGCTCCTGCAGGCCTGGCCTGGCCCTCGGGAGGGTGCCCCAGTGACCCTGGCAGGCGTGATGCCTGGCGGTGGCCCTGGAGCAGGACTGCCACCGCCCTGGTCCCTCCCAGAGCTCACTCTGTCTGTCCCTCTACCTCTGCTCCTCCTTTCCTGTCTAGTAAAAATGGCCTAGAACTTTCTGTGGAGATGGAGGAGCCTCCAGGGAGAGAACTGAGAGTCTCTTTGCATGGTCCACCCCACAGTATTTCTCTGGGTTTCTCCCACTCCTCACCCGGTCCCAGGGGCCTTGGTGGGGGTGGTGCCCTTCTGCTTGCCCAAGGAGCCGCCCTCCCCTGTGTGCTCCCTCTGAGCTCCCTCCAGTGGAGGTGTCCAGGGCTCTGCTGCCCCCAGGGCTGGGGGCCCACCAGCACTTTCTGCAGGGACATGGGGTGGGGGCACCTGTATCCCGGGCTCCCCGGCGCTGTCCCTGGCACACTGCCTGCCTGGGAGGGGTACAGAGTTGCCAACCTTTGCTGCCCCCCACCAGTTTCTCTCTGCCCCTCGAGTCCCCCAGCTCTGAGGACCCAACCTCCGCAGCCCGCCTGGGCTCCTGGTCCTGGCTGTCCCTCCAGTGTGTGCCCCCAGGCCTTCTGCCCCATGAGATGCAGAAGAACTTGTGCAGTCAGATTCCAGCTCTGACAGAGGTGACCTTGGGCAAGGTCTTGACCTCTCTGAGCCCCAGCTCCCATATCTGCAGGGAGGGGCTCATACCACCCCTCTTCCAAGGTTGTAGAGAGGTCCCAGCTCCCTGGGTCACCCACAGCACCGAGCACAGGGGACACTCGATTCCTTGGCCAAAATACTGATTTGATGTCACAGAAGACCAGGCCACCAGGCTGTCAGGCCAGGGGTAGCCATCTCCCAGGGAGGAGGTCCTGAGGTCCTGGAGAATAAGCCTTGGGAGCCTGCCCACCCCTGCCCAGGGGCCCGCCCCCAGAAGTGCAGTGCTCAGGGGCTGTTTCCAGGGGAAGGTCTGGCCCCACTGGGGCAGCCTGACCCTGGCCAGGGCTGGCATCTACCTACACAGCCCACAGGCATCTGGGTGGGGTCCTGGCCGTCCGGCCAGAGTCCCCTGTGCTCTGGGAGGTGCCGTCACAGATTGTCTGAGGAGAGAGGCTGCTGTGTGCTTGGTCAATGATCTAATATTCCAGATCTCCCCCGTCACCCAGCCCCGGAGGCCGAATCCAACTACAATCCATTTAGCGCAAACTAATTTTAAAGCAATTCACTGTTTAACAAGTTCTGAGGCCCAGTGCTTTTGCAGGCAGCATGTGAATCGAATCATTTGGTCTAATCTTAGATTAATATGAACCAGATCCTTCAGCAAGGACAGTCCCGTGAGCAGCCCAGGACTTCATTTCTGTCTCTGACAAAGGCAGGCCCTGCAGACGGCCTGACCTCAGCCGCTGTGTGGTTCCCGGGTGGGGCTGCCAGGGAAGGTGTGCTGGGGGAGACGGAGCCAAGGTGTCAGGCCAGATGAGGGTGGGTCGGAGTCCTCCTCTGCCTCTTCCGAGCCACGTGACCTTGGGCAGACTGCTAGGCCGTCTGGGTCTTCCCCAGGGATGCCTCTGTGCAGAACGGATGTAGAGATGAGACGAGAGGCGAGAGAAAGTCCATGTCATCCCCCATCGTCCCCACAGGAGACCTTCCCGGTGCCTTCCCAGACCCATTTTGGCTTTCGGGGTGCCTGGGGAGCAGCAGGGCTGCTGGGATCTACTGCTGCTGCTAGTTTGGGGAGATCTGGAAGGTGCTGGATGGTTCTCACTTCCACCTGCTCTTTGGGGGGCACCTGCATCTCCTGAGGCTGCCAGAACGTTGGCACCCAAGGACCATGTTTGACCTCAGCCTGGGAGCCCTGCAGCTCTGCCCACTCAGGTGCCTTCCTGCCCCACAGAGTGACCCAGGCACTGTCATCTCAGATCTGAAAGAGAGAGACTTTCTTGCCTTCTGAGTCACACGTGAACGATGGGGTCCTGCCCCGCTGGAATGGGAGCGACGCACAGCGATGGCAGGAGGAAGGGCAAGGGGAGCTGTGGGTCAGCGCAGTTCCAGTCCTGTGCCTGCACTTGTCCCTTGAATTCTCTGAACTTCCCAAGGTCCTTCCAGGAAATCTGCCTCAACATGCAGAGCCTGGACCAGTGGAGAAGGGCAAGGCCATAAAAATCACCAGGCCTTTGTCTCCAGTGCAAGGCCATCTTCTAACTGCTCATCACGAGTCCCCTGTGGGTTTCCACAGGACAGTCTGTGGGTTCACGGACTCGGACACCAGTGTCATCCCACGTGGAGGGTTTGGACGGGAAAGCTGGGAAGCCGCAGGCAGCAAACCGTCCCCACTTCCAAAGGTGCCCTTCTTGTTCACCCGACCTTCTCTGCCTATTGTCCGCCCGGCCAACTCCTCACACTTTTGGACTCATCACAAATGTCACTTCCTCCTAGGTGACTTGGCTGACCTTCAACATGAAAAGGGGGGCTCTTCCTTCCTTGGGGCTCCATCACACCCAGTATCAGTGTGCTGGCCTGTCTCTCTCCCACTGGGAGCCTGGGGGAAGGTGGGGGCAGGCCTTCGGGCCTGCGCAGAGCAGACTGCAGAACAGCTTGTTTACGGGAAACCACTTCACCACCACCTCCTGCACGGAGCCAGCCCGGCCCAGGGCGGCCTTTTCTGGGGGGCGTGGCTGCCTCTCCATCTGACCCTGGGTGGACCACTCTGAACAAATGGCCACTGCACCTAAATCACTTCAGAGCAGGCTGAAATCATTATCTTCTCTGTGGATTTTTCTTTCCCTTCTATTATCTTGTTTTCTTCTGTCACCTTTATACCAGAACACATTTTTAAAAACCGTTCATCTTTGTCATGTGCACATCAAATCTAGCATGCGAGGCAAGCCAGGCACCTAACACTCTCTTTTCACATTGATTGCCTTTGCGCAGTCACCTCCCCAGTGGGAGAGAGGTGAGGCCACTGGGGGACCGTGGGGGCCACACCTCCCAGCCTGACCGAGTTCCGAGTCCCAGGCTGTGCCCGGTGCTGGGGTGTGTGCAGGCCTGTTTGCAGCGGAGGTGGCAGCGGGACCCTCATAAAGAGGATTATGGATGGAGGTTGGATGTAAACACCCGCGTCTGAGGATGCAGCAGGTATTATCCCTGAATTAGAGGCGGCTTGGGGCACTGAGCTTTCCAGTCAGGGGCGCAGGGGACTCGGGGAGACACTCACTGACTGATTCATGCTGGCCCAGCCTTCGAACATCCCAACTCCCCAAAGTGCAGCCCCTCCTAAAGTCCCAACCTCGCCAAGTCGTCTGCCCCCAGCCCCGGCTTCCCAAATCTCCACCTCTGGGCTCTCAGGCTCCGAGGGTCTCAGCCATACACCTCTGAACCGAACGCCACCCTGGCCCGTGTTTGCCAGAGCCTCCGAGTCCAGGAGAATGGTCCGTGCTGACGGAACGTCCCGTGCCGTCCAGGGCGGCAGCCGCCAACGGCACGTGACCGTTGAGCACTTGCAATGAGGCTAGTGCAGCGGAGGAGCGAAAGTCTCTCTTCTGTTTCATTCTACTGAATTTGAATTTGAATTTGAGCAGTCACACATGGCTCATGGCTCCCACGTTGGATGTCATGCTCTGGGGAGGCCCGTCAAGCAGCACTGGGGACGTTTGCTCCCGAAATCCGGGGGGCAAGACGCTGGGCTCACACTTTCCCAGATACGGGGGTCAGCATCAGGCCTTGACTTTGGCAGTTGTCTGCCTCCTGTGGGTGGCGGCCACCCGCACACAGTGAGACACTCTCGGAGAGGCAATTTCACAGGCGGTCCATGCCGTGGGGGTCTTCTGCTCCTCAGAGGGAAGGGGCCAAAGCACCTACCCCTGAGTGCTGCCGCCAGCAGCCTGCACCGTAGCTCCCCGGATTCTGCATAGTTCCTAGAGGGAAGGCGCTCGCCAGGGAGAGGAGGCCGTGCTTTGCCTGAGTGGTTTCTACCAGCCAGGAAGTCCCTGGTCTGAGCCCCGCGCCTGGCTGCTGGCTGATTTCATATAAGCCATTTGGGGCGGGGGCCACTGTGGGGAGATGTGACTTGTCCGATATGTGCACGTGTGTCTACTAAGTGTACCGTCTGTATTTCCCATGTGCTGGGCTTCCCCTGCCCCAGCTTGTCCCAAGGGGGTATCCGCATCCTGTGGAAATGGTGCGGTTTATTGAGCACCTGGTGCGTGAAATTGCTGTGGGGGGTTCGACGCAGGACCATGTGATTCTCACTCTTTCCAATCTGATGGCCTGGGGTCGGCAACCTACAGCCTGGGAACCAGACCTCAGCCACCTCCCTTCGTGTGGCCTGTGAGCCAGAATCCTTTTTATATTTTTTTAATGGTTGCGGAAAACGTCATAAGGACAATATTCACGACAAATGAAAATTATGCAAAATTAAAATGACCGTGTCCGTGAGTGAGGTTTTGCTGGGACACATCCAAGCCTATTCATCACCTTGTCCTCTCCGACTGCCGGTGTCCCACAGAGGCCAAGTCGAGCAGTGACAACAGAGACCACGTGACTCACAAAAGTATCCGCTCTGGCCCTTTCCAGAAACTCAGCCAATGCCCGGATGGGTGAGGCAGGACGGCGGGCACGGAAGGTTAAATGACAATGACGACCGAGGCAGAACCCATGTGCTCCATGACCCCAGTGGGACATTTCGAGGGACCCTGTCCACTGGCTGGTCAGGAGGGGCTTCCTGGAGGAGGGAGGACCTGAGGTGCGGGGACCGTGCGAGGAAGGGCATGAAGGTGGGAACTTCCGACAAGGTCCGCCTGGGGACCGGGAGTCGGCTATTTTCAGAGCCAAAGCCCAGGGTGGAGGGGACGGGAAGGAGACTGAGCTTGTACCCAAGGGTGGGGGCAGTCGGAGGGAGGAGAATCGACTGTGTCACATGACTGCATTGCGAGCTGGACAGAAAGCCCTAGTTGTGCCTGATTCCCAATCAGTAAAGCTACGTTGAGGCCTCAGTCCTTGGCCCGCAGAAGCCATTGGCTATTGGGCCCCAGGGACCCTCTGGACCATGGGGATCCCCAGCAGCTGAGCCTGTTGGGGAGAAATGCATTTGGGGAGATGTGCGGCCGATGCCCCCTTCAGAAACGTCCCTTTCTTTGCGGGAAATGTTGGTTTTGAACTGAGGGAGCTCTTGTTTGCTGTTGGTTTCCCCTCTAAGTCTATCTTTCCTTTCTATTTAAGAAGGAAAAACAGAGCCCCACAGAGTCATAAAAGCAATATTGAGTGTTTAAGAAAAACTTCCTTGCTCAGCTGTCATGTGAAAGGGAAGCTGTCAGGCCTTAATTCCCCAAATCGAGCAGATTTGAGCACTGCTTTCCTCTGCAGGGTGAAGCTCTCCTGAGTTTGCTATAAATACCTGGCTGCTTTCTTATTTATGTCTTTGTGTACACACACGGGAGAGGCACACGCATGTGCAGGCATGTGTGTACACACACACACACATGCACACAGCTATATCCAGCAGCCCCAGGATGTGACTCTCCCTCTCCCTCCAACCACATCGTGCCCCCCAAATGAAAAGCTCAACCCAGGGAGCCCCCAGGGGACCCCCGAGCCTGATCAAAAAGCACCAGGAGTTTGCACAACGCAGACTGCGCCAGACAAACCGGATTGCTTTTTAGATCAGTGGGTAAAGGGAACAGGCTGGATGCGCTGCCTGGTGAAATGGCTTGCAATTAATCCCCAGTTGGCTTGGTGGTGACATTGTCATACGGACTGGAAACTGGCGGCAAGGCTGCAACATGAGGACAGTGGCGACAAAGGAAGTGGCAAGGGAGCTGCCGTGGCCGTGGTGAGGGTTGTGGAATGGGTAAAAGGGAGAGCCAAGGGTGGTAGTCCCCAGTGAGGCGGGTCCACGTGATAGCAAGGCCCCCTTGCCTGTTCTGTCCGCCCGAATGGCTTGGCCCTGCATCACTGAAACTGGCCTGAGCAGGCACCCGCTCCCTTGCCTCCCCCTACTTCCAGCGCCATCCCAGCGCCCGTGATGCCCGGTATTTCCAACCCAAACTGAGCCCCCAGGTCTCTGCAGCTTGTTACCTTCAGTGTGTCTCCACTCGTATGTCTTAGGAGCTCCTCAAAGTCACCAAGTGGAAATGGGAAGTCAGTCCCTTCCCCCTAGCCCACTGCACCCCCATGTTTCCTGTCCTGGGGAATGCAACCACTGCACCCTGTCCACCCAGCCAGAGAACTGGGCATCGTCCTCACACCTGGCAGGTGTGGCTGTTCCCCTGCACCCTCATCCTCGGGGGCAGCGTGCCTCTGACTCACGGAATGGGCCTGTGCCCCAACTCCCCCCACTCTGGTTCCTGGCCACACTGCTGCCACAGTGAGCTTCTGAATCACATGACATTCTTTTACTCCCTGCTGCTCCAGGGTGAAGCCAGACTCCCTGCTGTGGCTCTCATGGCCTTCTGCGATCTGGCAGCTTTGTCCTTCTTCCTGGCAGCCACCCCCCCCACTCTCCACCCACACACACTTTACACTCTAGTCCATCCCACATCCTTGGTCCTCACAGGGGGCTCCTCAAGCCCAGTGTGCTCCGTCTCACCTCCTGTCCCCCTCCTGCTTTTCCTGCCACTTCCATTGGCCAACGGTGCCCATCTTAAAGCCCCCACAGCCTCCTCTGACCCCGTCGCACCTGGACTGTCCTGGGCATCCATCCCATCCCGAGCATCAGCTCTCAACCCTCCTAGCCACCCAGGGAACAGGAGGAGGATGGTGCCCATTTTACAGCCTGGAATGACAAGGACCCCCAGCTGGTGAGCAGAGGTCCCCCCACCGTGATCCCCAGACCAGATCCATCTCTCCTCGCTGACTGCTACCGGCTCACCACAGACGTGTCCCCCACAGGGACAGCGCCAGTCCTTGGGGCTCCCTGGGGAGCTTGCCCTCTCTCCCTCCCTCGGTGCCTGTGACGTAGCTGGCGCTCATCAGGGGTCTGCTGCCAGCCTCTCCTCTCCCCTGCCTTCCTAATGTGCTTCTCATCTGTGGAGACCAGAGACCTCGGAGCACCGGGGTGGTTGGAGTAACATCTAAAAATAGAGTAACTGGGTTCTGAGTGAGACCCCGAGGGTTCTGATTAAAATGCATGAGCCTTGATGTAGAATCGGCGATTTTTCTTTTTAACATCGTTCTGCTTATTGGGTGGTTCTGGGCAGTTCCCGGTAGGGGAGGCTGCCAGAGAGAGGGGGCGGGGGCGGGGGTGGCTCTGGGGGAGGGCAGCGCGCACTGCACAGACGGACACACAGCAGGGGCTCGGTAAATTCTCAAGGATCCCTTCACGTGCCGTTCAAGGATGCTGCAGCAAGTCAAGGGGGAAATAGTGCTGCAAATCAACCGTGTTCTTTTCAAGTTCACGAAACAGCCGTGGAAAGAGACAGGTGAAGAGGGGAAGGCGTTGTGAACTCTCAAGAGAAAGGAACAGTGGGAAGGAGCAGGTGTGAAGCCTTTGATCTCAAAGGGACAGGAGGAACTTCTCACAGCAACGGATGTCATTGGAAAGGTCCCGAAACTGCCCCCCACAGCATGCAAATTCCAAAGAAAAGGGGCCTGTCAAAGGTGCTGGTGGGCTGCTCGTTCGCTGCGACCAAACGATTGCAGGGAAAAAAAATCCAAATGTGAATCTTCTTAGGCAGAAAGGAGTGAGTTACTGAAATTTTTTAAAAAATAAAAACAGAAAATGTGTATTGAAAAGTCAGGAAAGAATATTGCCTTCTTAATAATAAATATATTCCTTGGGCAAGAATTGCAAAGGAATCGTTTAAATTAATTTCCGCTTTGTTTGGTTTGTGCAGGGCTTAAGTCCCAACTGACAGCGATCTGTAAAAGTTCTAACATATTGGAAATCTGATTTTCTTGCAGCCAGAATCCCACAGTCCAAAATGATTTCTCTTTCAACTCTGCTAATCAGACAGGCAGAGCTCCAACGGGCTCCTGGTCGGAGCAGTTCACACAATCGGTGCTTTGGTGGGCGGCAAGGGTGGCTGGGTGGTGGCGGCACCGGAGGGGTGTCTCCGAGAGGCTCCGCAGGGCTGGTGTTGGGTGGAGGGGCGAGTGAGAACAGGAGCAGTTGCAGGGGAGGGCAGACCTTGCGGGTCCTTCCCCAAAGCCTCGCTGGCCCTGCCTCTCTTTCTGCCCCTCCCTGCTGGACCAAGTATTTGGGGAAGGCGGGGCTCCCATGGCGATGCTAGGAGAACATTCCAGTTCAGACCTGGAGGAGAGAGGAGGAGGCCAAATCCCCTTGCCTGCCCTCAGACGCTAGGAGTTTGATGGCGGCCCCTCCTCACACCCTTTCTGCAGCTCTGCCCACGGGCAGGTCCCCACGGTGGCGTCGCACAGCGCTGTGTGCACGGGCAGCGCCCAGCCCGCCGTCCCCCCAGTCCGCTCCACCCCCGGGTCTGTGCCCCTGCTCACGTCACGTTCGCCCCACACAGCGACCCACCTAATTCATAGCCACCTTTTATCCAGCCCGGCGCTGGGTGTTTTCTAAGACCAAATCCATCTGCACAAGGTGCAGGTTTATACTTAGGACAAACAAATACAGGAATAAACAAGCTGCACATTGGAACCGGAAAGTGGGGGTACGCATCGGGGCCACTCGGGCTCTGAGGGGGCACCTAGGACTGCTGCCCTCCCGGACCCACCTGCCTGGAGGCTCCTGCCAGCTGGGGTGCGCCGTCTGGCGTGGCACTCCTTGGTCAGAAAGGTCTGGAGTGAGCATGTGTTTGAGTCAATTCTGTAACCTCCAACCCCTCCCTGTCCACCAAGGGGTCTTAACCTAGGTCCTATGAGTGAACTCAGTAACTGCAAGACCCTAAGTTTATAGGCAAATGTACATATGTGCACTCCCCTGGTCCCTGGCTTTTCTGGGTTCTCGCACACCTCCGTGGCCCCTCAAAGGGCAAGCGTCCCAGCTGCCCCTCGTGTTTGCCAGCTGTGCTTCTCAGACCCAGACCTGGTTCTTGGTCCCGGGGCCAGACGCAGGGCGCCTGCCCTGGGTCCCCCCCAGCGCTGGCAGCGTCTGGGGTCCTTTCTTGCTCCTTCTCTGTTGCGCCGTCTTCCTCCCTCCCTTCCTTTCCTCTTTCCAACTGAATTCTCGTTTTTCCTCTCTCCCTAGTGCTTGTACGGCTGCTATGTCCATTCCTCCATCATCCCCACCTTCCACCGGAGGTGCTACTGGCTCCTTCAGGTAGGTGGCTGGCGCTGCATTCTTCTTCCGTCTCCGGTTGGGGAAGGGGCTGCAGAGGGTGCTGAGTCGGGTGGGGCTCCTGCATGTGGCAGAGGTGGCCCAGGCTGAGACGCCACGGCCGTGGTCCTGGCCAGCTTTCCTGGTAGAGATGTTGGTGTGTAGTCTGAGGCCAGCTGTGTGGCTGGCCCAGCGCCCTGGCGGGTGCCAGGAAGTGAAGAAAGCCTGGTGGGGGGTAGTCCTCACCTGCCCCCTGGGAATAAAGCCCCACCAGGGGCTTCTAGGATGCCTCCGTGTCCTCTGGGTGAGGGCCGAAGGAAGGCTGAGCATCCTGCCCCTGACAACAAAGTGCCTGCTGGCTGAAAGCTGCACCTTCTTTGTCTCTCGTTGGTTAGTCGGTAGCAGGTGGGAAATCGTTTCTGGAGGCGTGCCAGTTGCTGTTGGATTGATTCGGATTGATTGGTACGGTTGGTGGGAGAGGAGGAGCTCCACCTCAGCAGGAAAGAGCTCTGTGATCAATTGTTGATGTCTGCCGGGTAGAGGATGGAGAGAGGGTGGAGGCACCACTGGGTGTCATTGCCGCAGAGGGTGGCCGGGGCTCCCAGATCTCTGTCTGTGGTGCTGGGCGCAGCCTTGCTGAGCCAGGCCTGGCTGGCTCAGAGGCCACCGACCTCTGGCCGATGGGTGGTCACTGGTGGTCCCCTTGCCTGGCGAGCGGGGTGGTCCGAGGGAGGTATCCAGGCCGGCTGGATCTGGGTCCTTCTCAAAGCGGAGCCTCTGATCGCAGCTGCTCGTGGAGCCCATCGTCCAGATTCTTGCTCCTGCTTCTGCCCAGGAATTGCTGCTGCTAGCCTTTCCTGTTGTGGGCCCACGGTCTGTGCCCCTGTTGTTCCGGTTCACCAGCCCCTAGGCCCCAGTGCTCTGGGGATCTCCTGCCCTGGGCAGGTGGCACATGCTCAGAGAGATGACAGCCATACGTGCTGTGGAGCGCAGGGCGGCCTCCAGTCCCGGGGAAGGGGATCTGGAGGGTATTCACAGGGCCCAGAGCCATCTTGGTATGAACACCGAGGCTTCCCCACCTCCAAGCTCTTTCCGTTCTTCTTAAGTTCCCAGAAATTACTGTCTGTGGTTCAGACAAGTTCATTGGCAGGTGACACCTGAGACTGTCTGAGGATGTGCTGATCTGCAAAGACGCTGCTTCCCCAGCAGCCTGCCCCGTTGTCACTTTCCCAGGGTCTGCGCCCCCGGAGGCTGGCCTGGTCGCTCCTGGTTTTATAATTGCTCCACCTTGCGTCCTTGGGAGAGGGGCCTTCAGGCACTCATGGGATGGCACTTTGCCCGTCTGGTTCATAAGGACGGACTCAAGGCATTCTGTAATTTGGCGAATGACTTTTTCTTGTGCTTGGCTGCAGGGGTGGGTGTGGGGACAGCAGCGCTCTGGTGGGGTTAGATCTGTCCCTCGTACCCAGGGTGACACTTTGCTGCACACCCTGAGCATCCTCTGTCCCTCATGAACTCCTTCCTGGTCCTCCCAACCGCTGGTGTGGCCTGTTTAGGCTTTTTCCCTCCGTGGTCTCCATGCCCCCATCAGAGTACCTCCCCAGCACCCTTCGTCTGTGCTGGCTGCGGCCCACCTGGCAGAGTGGCCCCTCCAAGCAGCGGAGCAGCGTCCCCGCCAGCTCGCCTCCCAGCAGCCTCAGCACTCTGCTCTCCAAGGTCCGCTCTCCCGCGCCCACGCCTCCGCCTCCTGCCTCTCATTCCATCACGCTCTTGTGGCTTTTTAATTCCACTGAATTTACTTTCCTGGAATCAGACACCATCAGGCAGCCATGGGGCCTGAGCTCATTACTCCCCAAACTGGATCCCACTCCGTCGGGCGCCTCGAGCCAGGTTCCTCTTAGATTTTGTTGCTCCGGCCCTGTTTCTGGGGCTAGGCTGGAAGTAGGAGGGGTTCTGCTCGTCTGTCCCCGCCCTTGTCCCTGGGGTTTCAGTCCTGGCTGGAGAGACACCAGGGGCAATTCTGTATGTCTGGGTTCATTACCTTCCAGCAGGTGGACGTGTCTGGGTCTCCCCAAAGGCCAGCATCGCTGGGTCCAGTTTCTTTAGGGCTAATCTGGGCCTCTTTCTTTTCTCGCCAGTCCCGGGGGAACTGTCAGTCCACCCCGTCTCCCCTGCATCTTCGAGTGTCACTCTTGATTCTGTGAGCAGGTGACAGGCGGGAAGGCACACAGGTGTGGGGCTCCTCTCCCTGGCCAGTCTGGGCAGTAGGAGGCTGAGGACTGAAGGCCAAAGCAATTAGCGTGGCTCACATCCCGTGCGGAGCCGAGTGCCTGCGGCAGCCGCCGCTCAGGGCGGTGTGCGCCGGTGCTAATTGTAGCACCAGGGTAGTGACGGCGGGGCCAGCGTCCACGTCCCTGATAGGAAACAGGAAAGAAGCTTGCCTCTGACACCAATCGCCACAAGAAAGGCCTGGGTGGTAGTGAAGGTGGCAGCGCAGTGATGGCGGGAGAGCTGGAAAGGGGTCCGCTCAGTGCACCTGACTCCGAAGAAGCTAGCCGGAGCCCTGCATGGGACACGCTGCCGGGGACAGGGGCAGTGGCCCTGCCATACACCTCACACCCCACTGCTCAGGGATGGGATGGAGAGCCTTCCAGAAAGGAAGCGGGCTTGGAGGGAGAAGGAGGCAGGTGGATGGGCTTCCAATAAAGGAGGGTTTCCTCAAGAAGCAGCCCTCCTGTCCCTGCCGCTGCCCCGGCTCAGCTCACAGTTCTGCAGGCCTCTGCCGTCCTCACACCGACAGCCTCTCCCAAGGCCACTTGGCACAGTGGGACTTGTGCCCAGCCAGGCCAGACTGTGAGCTCATCCCGGGGGCACCGGCAGCCCCCGCCCCCCAGGCACCCAGTACAGGGCCTCAGCCAGACAGGGCAGGGCCGTGGTCCTGCTGCAGACAGCTCGTCAGCCCTGACCCAGCACGGAGGTCAACGCGCCTGCCCGAGAGAGGGTCGGGGAGGTGGACGGGCTGAGGTGGCACTCTGAGCTTCCACGTGACCTGGCTCTCAGGGGACAACACATTCGTGTGTGCGTGCACTTGCGCGTGCTTGCTCTTTCTCCCTCCCTCTCTCTCTCTCTCTCCCTCTCTCTCTCTCTCGATAATAAATATTTTATGAGGATGTGAGCAGGGCCTCCCCAGGACTGAAGGGACTAAGGCCACTTGATTAGCCCTTAGATGCATAAGGTCATTGCTATAACTGGTGGGCACTCCATGAGGCCACCTGCCCGGAGTGGCATCTCGAGACCCCAGACCACTGAGCCCACATGACCTGCACTTGGGCCACTGCTCCAGCTGGAGCAGGGCCTGTGGCAGATGTGCCTCGCGACCTTGAGAAGCCCCCACTCTGGGTCGGCACACACGCCTCTTGGCAAGTCAGCCGCAAGCAGATCAGCGCCACATAGGCTGGAGAGAGGGAAGGGCCAGGCCCAGGACCCCCAGCTGGTGTTGGCACCAGGCTGGGGTCAGGCCTCCCCACACCTTCTCACCTTGGCCTTGTGTGGCCTGAATGTAGTCATTTCTGTAGCTGCTGGGCCCTAAGCTTTGTGGGGGGTGGAGGGAGTGCTGCCCCTCCTGCCCACTGGGCTACTCCTGGCTGAGCCAGGCAGCAAGGGCCAGTGGCCTCTGTCCCTCCCCACTGCAACCCCTCCTGTTTGGGATTTTGGAATGATTTGGCTTAGGGCCTCCCAAACTCCTCCCACGTCCGCTTCTCCATCTGTAGACTTTCCCAGCCTGCTCCAGAGGAGGGTGGGCCCCCTGCAGACTGCCCTGCTACTCTGGGTGGCTCATTTGGAAACTTTCTGCTGCTGATGAGTGTTCTTCTCTTTGCCTTGTTCTCCAAAATGCTCCAAATGTTGTCTGTGCTTGATGAAGAGCGGATGTGTCTGTCTGCCACTGCCCTTCAGGGGCCGCTGGAATCCAGGACCAACTCTCTGGGGTGCAAGTAGTGGGGCTCCTTCCCTGTCCACCGTGGCTGCACACGCAGATGCCTGTGGGCCCATGAACACTGCTGTGCACACCCAGGTGCTGCAGGGACTCGGGGCTCCTGAATCACTGGAGGATGACCGACATGTGGGGTCCGAGTTTTAGGACATTTGGGTTATGAGGAACCGGGTTATAGTCCTGCCGACCTTGAGCCTCGGAAGCTTGCCACTGACTCCAGGCCAGGCTGCACACTGGGCCTTCACCTCAGGCCCCATTTCACCTTCCCTCCCTCCTTCCTCCCTTCCTTCCTTCTCCCTTCCTTCCTTCTTTCTTCCTGTCTTCCTTACTGTCTTCTTTTCTTCCTCCTCTTCCTTCCTTCCTGACTTCCTGCCTGCCTCCCTCTTTCTTTTCCTTTATTCCTTTTTTCTCTCATATTTTTTTAATGGACGATATTATTGCTCCATAAACAACACTGCAGGCTGTTTGCTCAGTGACCGTTTTCACGTGTCTCGGGGTGAGGCAGAAGCGGCTGGGGAGGAAAGCACTGAGGAGCGTGCTCTGCGTGTGGGCAGCACCGTGTGTCCCCGAGACCCTGAGATTCTGCAGAGCTGGCCACCAGATGAGGCTTTGATGGGGCTTGGACAGACGGGCATGTTTGTGAAGCCGCCTCTCTGTCCCAAAGGGGATGTTTGATCCATGTGTTTCGAAGACGGGAAGCCAGTTGGTGTTGGAGGGGTCCCCAGCCCCAGTCATCGGGGAGGGAAGGCACCTCGGGGCAGCCAGACCTCTGCAAACCTGCCAACATGGTGCCGTGACAGCCGGGAGCCCAGCCCACCCTGGTGCCGTGCCCTCAGCCACAAAACACGGAGGATGTGGCGCATGCCGCTGTGGGCTGGGCTGGGGCAGGGGGCCTTCCTGACAATGAGGTGGCACCGGGCAGCCCACGGCACTTGCTGGAACTCCAAGTCCAGCATCTCGTTCTCACAGCTGCCTGGGGGTGGAGCCAGGATTGAGTGAATTCCCCCTGATTTTCACAGAAGAAGAAACAGGGTCTGGAAGAGTAAGGGAACCCCACAGAGTAGGGAAGGCAGGGCTGAGCCGAGGCTCTTCACTCACACGCAGTCCCTTCCCCCAGAGCCCACGAGCCACAGGGGCCAGGCCCAAGGGACCCGGGTTGGCGGTGAGCAGGGCTGAGAAGGGAACTAGCTCACAGGTCCTGGATGTGCCCTCACGGGGACTGGGTCCTGATGACAAGAAGGATGAGAGAATTTGGTGCTGGGTCTTTACTCCTTGCTCCCGGCTGCCACCTCCCCGCTGAGCATGGGCACCCTGCCGTCTACCAGGGACTGGGTAGCACTGGGGAGGGAGCAGCTGGGCCCCAGGCATTTGGGGAGGCTGGCTGTGAGGAGTGGCAGGTGACGCACCCTGTGGCATAAAAGTCATTTCTGACCCTGAGCCCGTGTGCCTAGTAGGTGGCAGCTGAAGCCAGTCAATGCGATGGATCCAGAGAAGGGGACATAGTGTAGGCTGGGCAGTTGGAGGGGTCTTCCTGGAGGAGGAGGTGAGCTCAGTGGGGTAAGAACAGGGAGGGGACCTGGGCCACGTACACAGCGACAGGTGACACCAACAGGTGTGGTGGGGTCCCAGCTCCGTGGGCTCCAAGAGAAGAAGACCTCTGGCCAGGTGTCCTGGGCCCAGCGCCAGTCAAGGACTTGCAGGGAGCGTGGGGAGGCCCGAGCTACCTCCCCCGCCCCAGTCTGTTCTTGGGCCAAGGAGGAGAGAACAGTAGAGATGGGCCCGACCAGCCCAGGCTGCACATTCAGTGCCGCTGCGCCGGCGCCTCCAGGCTGATGGTGATAGCAGCGGACTGTGATCACCGTTTTCATTACCTGTTGTAGAACCTGTAGCCATCGTCCACGGCGGCTTCCACGCCCCAGGGACCGAGGCCAGTTCCTTGTCGTTGTCAGCACACGCGAGTGAGGCTGGCGTGCTGGGGGGCGGGCTCTGGGCCCGCCGCTCGGCCAGAGGGGCACCTGCCCGGGCACCGCCTCTGACCTCACAGCACTGACAGTTGAGCAGGAAAGACCAGCTTCCAGGAAACACTGTGTGGCTAGCTGATTGTGGAGAAGGTCAAGGTCAGGAAAGAGGGGTGAGGGGCTGTGGGGCCCTAGGTCAGGGCTCCGTGTGGGGTATTGGCACTGAAGGAGAAGTGACTGGAGGGCGCCCAGCGAGGCAGAGGTAGCGTGGGGCGGGGGGAGAGGGTGGTGTGCCAGGTGGAAGGAGGCCCCCGGCAGGAGAGATGTGGTGAAGGGAGGGGGCTGCAGGGCAGGGTCCCTAGACCAACACCGTCCTAGCGGCCCCTGGAAGACTTCTGTCTGGAGAGATGGACACCAGGAGGTCCGAGAGAGTGAGTGGCGCTACCAGACGGGCCGTTCGTGAGCTGCCTTCTCGTTCCAGTTTTATTCCAAGTAGCAGCTTCCACTTCTTTCTCCATTTAATGTGCCTTGAATAATGTGACAAGGTAGACACTGGGAATTTACTGTGCTATGCAAAAAATTGCTCAATTCCATTAAGATTTCGGGATCTTCGCCAAGGCTGCATGGCGCAGCCAATGTTAGTTCCTTCTTCGACATCTTTGCTTGATTGCAATTTACGATGCTGAGCCTCTGCTGGACCCGCCTAAAGCCTCCAGAAAAATAGGGCTGTTCCCTAAAAGCACCATTATTCTCTCTAAGGAAAGTCACTGGGCATTTTCCAGAAGACTCCTTCATCCTGATCCCCTCCTCGGAGGACAGGGGATGTCCAAGAAGAGGCTGCAGTTGGCTTTTTCAGTTGGCCAGCAACCCAGAGGGTCTGCTGTGAGCAGGTCATAGCTGCTCGCTCTTCACCTTGCAAACTGCTGCTGCCTGTGCTGCTGGAGCCGTGGGGGGCCCTCTGTCCCCAGCCTATGGATGCGGGGGCACTGAATATGGGGGAGATGGTGAGGCAAGTGGAAAGGCTTCCTCTGGCGACCTTCTAGGGCCACCTGGGCCAGTGATCTATTCAGCTCCACCTTTTACTGGCCACGTGACTCTGGCCAAATGAATTCAAAGCCTCTATGAATCGGTTTGTCTGTAAAATAGGCACCAAATACCTCGCTGCTGGGGTCACGGGGAGGGTGAATCGAGCCAAAACCCACCAAGGTCTCAGTGTCATGCTCGGCACACAGCAGCCCCGGCAGTGGTGGCCATGGTCGCCATTTGCTCCAGGGGACTGGCTGGGTGGGCACAGTCGGGAAGGGGGAGGTCCTGAGGTGGTCCCATCCAGACCCCCTTTCCAATGGCAGAACACCAGGCCTGCCCAAGCAACCGTGTGAGGACAAGCCCCGCTGGCCAATTTACTCTGCAGGCTCGGGCAGGAACTTGACACGTGGTTAGTGAAACGGAACCTCCGCATCTTCGTCATCGCCCGGTGCCCGCCCCCATCTGTCTCTGCAGCCGTCTCGCAAACCCTCCTCTGTCCTTCAGCCCTGAGAGGACAGGGCTGCCGAGGGCTGACTGGCGGACAGAGGCAGAGCAGAGCTGCCAGAGCTGCAGTCCCTTAGAGACGGAAATTATTAATTAGTCTTTTTATCCAGCACTTGTCCGTCTCTTAATCCTTCCATCTGCAGAGGGGTTTGTGCGCCTGCCCTGCGGTGCTTGTTGTCAGCTTGGCTAAGCAGTTGCTTTTAATGTGGACTCAGAACAATGGGCGATACGTTTGGTTACTTACTATCTTTATTTATCAAGCCAAACAATTCTGGCTCCCTTTTGACAGAGCCTCCTTCAAAGACGGGGAAAAGGCAAAAGCTGCTTAATTTCCCTTCTAGATGGTTTATAATGTGGGGCTTTTGTTTAATTATCCTTTTCATGTAATCTTCTGCTGATGTTCTCTGCTTAATATCCTAACCCTCTTTGGAGCAAAGAGGAAAGCGATTTCCAAAGAAAAGACACAAGTTTGCCTGAAGGAAATGCTTTCTCTTTTGCCTCTGAAAGAACTCAAAGGGCCACAGTGGAATCCAGATGTAATCCGAGAGTGTAAAATGGCAAGTGCCTGTCTTTGGTGAAAAGCCCCAAGTGTGGGTGTCAGCCACTGGCTCTGGCCCCCAAGCGGCATGGGCAGCTGACATTCATCAGCTTGGGCATGTGACAGGCTCCGGGCCATGACACGGAGTCACAAGGGCTTTGACCACCGTTACCTTCCCAGCGGCCCTCCAGCTACAGGAAGTCCCACACAGCATGCACCACGTACTCCAGATTTACAGCCAAAGATTTCAGCTAGGCAGGTGTGCACAGGTGAGCACAGATGTGTCCAGGCATCGCTGCTTTTCATGCCTCCCCACTCGGTTCTCTTGTCCCCTCCCAGTAAAGGGCACTGGGAGGCCCCAAGGAAACTTCTCGCCGTCCTCACTATGGATGAGACTTCCTGGGGGCTTTCCCCTCTCCTCCCCAAACACGCCAGGCCCGCCTTGGTGGGGGGTGCAGTAGCAGGGATCTAGCCTTCCTGCCCACCCGGCTCCTGGGAGAAGGCCGTACGAGCCGACATTTACCCTCCTCGGGCCCTGATGGGCCCAGACACGTACATATTGAGGGTGCACTGAGGCCTGGGGCCCCTCCAGCCAGCAGAGCAGCCCTCGCCGAAGTCTCACACTGTCCTCTGCAGTCCTGCCTGTGTCTTTCGTGGCTCCTCCTGCCGCTCCGCCCTGGTCTCTGTCCCTGGTCTCTGTCTGTCCCGCCAGATCATCGCTGGCAGCTGGCAGACACAAAACTCCCCTTCAGGGCTAAGTTCTCAGGTGTGCATCTGCTTGTCAGCCCTTGCCCACCTCCCGCCCTGCCCTCGCCCACCTCCCGCCCCGCCCGCCCTCGCCCTGCGCCGTCCAGCCGTCCTTGTCCTCCGGGCCACCAGGAGGCTGTCCTGAGCTCACCAACAACCTCCAAACTGCAAAATTCAAAGGTCGGTTGCTGCCCTCATCTTTCTTGACCTCCCAGCAGCACTTGCCAAGGTTGGCCATTCCCTTCTTCTGGAATGTTCTCTTCTCCTGCTGTTGTCATGTGCCTGGCCGTGTCCTGCACTGCCTGTTCTCTGCAACTCCCCCCACACACACACTTTCTGCATCCCCTGCCAGGGGAACATCCCTGGGCATCCTAGGCCTTCTCCGTCTGCACTCTCCTCCAGTGCCCTTTCCAGCTTCGTTTATGCCAGCGACTCCGCGTTGTCCTCCGGGTGGGTCCCTGGCCTCACTGGAGTCCTGGGCTCAGCTGTGCCTCCGTGTCTCACTCCTGGATGCTGAGTCAGCCGCCCCAGCTTCTCTCGCCGAAGCAGGGCTCTCAACTCCCTCGAGAGCCGTCCCTTCCAGTCTCCTTGTTGGAGCAAATGCACTGCAGCCACCACGGGGCTCCAGCCAGCCATCCTTGATTCCCCTCCTTTCCTTTCCTCCCTCCTCCTCCCCTAAATATGCCCTAAAGGTGTGGCCTCCTCCCACTGTCTTCTGCTCCACCAGGTTGAAACCACGGCTCTCTCCACACCAGCCACAGTCTCTTCGTTGCCTGTGGTCCATTCTGTACAAAGCAGTCAGAGCGGGCCCCTTGCCTCCCAAGTCACGTCACATCACGTCACTCTCGGTCAGTCAGCTCAGTACGTCTCCCTGACACACACAGTGACAGCAAACCCTCACCGGGACCCCCAGGACCCCCACCACCATGGTTCTCCCATTCTCAGCCCTCTCCAGCTCACTGGCTCCTTCTGCTCCTCAGGAGAGCCGAGCGCTCCGGCCTCGGGGCCTCCGCGCCTGCTTGTCCCACTGCGCTGCCCAGAGGCCCACCTCGGTCTTCGAGGTCTCGGCTCAACTGTCAGCTCCTCAGTGAGGTCGGCCTGGCGCCCACTGAAGGCTCCGCCCCCTGCGTGTCCGCGCGAATGTTTGAGCGCGGGGTCGAGACCGGCACCCTTACCCCTGCCGCCCAGATCCGCCAAGGAAGTCCTACCCTGTTGCTTTATCACCTGTACGTCCATCTGTCCGGCGATCCCTCTTATTATTTTTCATGTGCTTCAAACTAAGTTGCACACAGCAGGGCCCCTCACCCCAAGTACTTCAGCGTGTATGTCGTTAACCAGAGTTCAATATTTCCGTACGGTTCTTTTTTTTTTCCTTCAAGGTAAACTGTACACATGATGAAAACCATTGGATGCACAAATGCTAATGTGCTTGTTGATGAGCTTTAATCAATGCCCGCCCCCCGCGTAGCTCAAGCCCACGTCAAGATGTCGACTATCACCATCACCCCAGAAAGGTTCCTCCTGTCCCTTCCTGGGCAGTCCCACCCTGCATCCCTGAGAGGTCCAATGTCCCACCACGGGTTAGCTCTTCCTGTTCTAGAACTTTACGTGGATGGAAGCCGACGGCCTGCGCTCCTGGGTGAGGCTCCAGTCACTAAGCCGCATCCGTCGCAATTCGTTCGCATCGCTGCCACGTCAGCCGTGTTAGTTATTTACCATCTGGCCTTTCACCCCACCCGCCCTTCAGAAGGAAGCTCTGTAAGAGCAGGGGCGTTGTGCCGTGTCTCGAATGCCTAGAACCACGTGTGGCACGTGGATCCCTTTTGTTGGGTGGGCGAGAGTGGTGTTCATCCCCAACCCCCAGGCAGGCTTCCTGAGGGCTGGGCCGGCCACCCCCGGGGCTCCCAGACTCTCCCACAACCAGGCCCAGGCCCCAGCCAACCCCCAGCTCGGAGAGCCAGAGCTTCGTACACAATTCGGAATGGACAGGCTCTTCCGGAAGCACATCCCATTTCCTCCTCCTTCCTGTCCCCTCCCTCCCAAAAAGGGAAAACGTTCGCCCTGTAGAGACGCAGTTGAAACTGGCTCAGTTTGGGGAGAAGGCATCGGAGTCTCTGCTGGGCCCCAGAAGGGTGACCCGGGGACACGCAGCCTGAAAACCTTCACGAGGTTAGCTTAGAGGATTAAAGAGGAAATCCCGCGCAGATGGGTTTGTTGACCCTGAATTGCCTGAAGATTTCTTCATTTAGAGGCGAAGTTCTCAGAAAAACACTGTCAGTTCCAAAGAAATGAGCTCCCATGGGGCCCATTCTGCCCTCTGCACGTCTCGTTTCTCTGTGGCACGAAGAAGGGGTTCGGGAGACTCCTGTGGGGAGTCCCCAGCTCAAGTCCCTGGTGTGGGTTTAAGGCAGCGGGCAGGTGGCAGCACACGGGCACAGCAGGGGCTCGTGTCCCTCTGTCACGGGGGGGCGATCTGCTTGTGACTGTGCCGGGCTCACCTGGAGTTATCCTGGGGGAAACTGTGGCCTTGAGCCCCCGCTGGCGGCCTGCGTGGGCAGGAGATGGAGCCTCCATGCAGCTGCTGGGAGCCACCACAGCAGCCAGGAAGGTCCCTGCCCTCAGGGAGGGACCCCCAGGCTCCCTCAAGCTGGTCCACCCTCCCAGGTGGCCAACTTCTGCCCCAAGGAGGCTGGGAAAAGGCCTCCCCGCCAGCCGATTGGCTTTAGAGCAGCGCTAAAGGCCGGGGCTCTGCTGACCTGGCTCCTGGTCCCACTTCCACAGAAACAGGGAGCTGCATCACTCAGGGCTAATGAACCCAAGCCTGGGCTCAGTTTCTCTACCCATAAAATGGTGCCATGATGTTGTAAAACCTCAAAGAGATTCTGAAGCGTGTTGCGTCAGGTCTGACACGGGCAAGCCCTGAGCACATTGTGGCGATTGTTACCACCCGTTATGCTGCTACAAACCCAGCTCCCCCAGGCAGGGCCACCATGCCCTGCAGACCCCACAGACCCTGGGCCTGGGCCCCGCCCTCTCCGGCCGGTGCCCTGCCTTCGCCAACCCCATTGCTGGCATTCACAGCCAAAGACCTCGGCCGAGCCTGGTCCACACTCCCGTGGGCCGGGCCTGGCCCAGCTGCTTCTGGCAATGTCTCCTGAGCCGCCCAGACCGGGACCAGCTCCTTCTGTTGTCTCCCAGAGCAAGAGTTCAGAAGTCCTGACCCTGAAGCGTAGCCCCACGCTCTGCTGGCCAGTGCCCTCCCTGCCTTCACTGACCTCTGGGATTGAAACCGTGAGCCCCTGTGTTCAAGCATCAGCAGCTGCAGTCTGCCGTGTGTCACCTGAGGATCCATCACACCCCCTCCCTCCAGGTGTGTGGGAGCTGTCAGCTCCGCTGCCCCGGGGACTGGGGGCAGGAAGCCAGCCTCTGCCAGCCCTCCTGACACGCGTCACAGTGCTGACAGCCACCATGATACTCCCTGACACACCAGGCTCTGCTGCCTGGGAGCAGGTGCCTTGGGTGGCAGCTGGGGTGGTGAGACGTGTTGGAGCCAGGCCCCGGAATGGCAGGGCCCTGCTCCAGCCAAGCCCCAGTCCTGACAAGTGAAGCAGCTGGGGCAGCGCTGGGCAGGCAGCTGCAGCAGAGAGGGGGTCCGAGCCCCTGGAGGTTGGGGGTTCGGCAGTCACAGTCTGCTGTCCCTGGTCAGCAGCACCAGTGGGCTTCTGGGTTGCTAGGATCCTGCGAGGCTCCGGATGGTTGAGTGGAGGGGGGTCCAGAAGAGCCCCTCCCACTAAATCAGGTTTAGTCCCCCACACCAGGCAGGCCCCACTGGATTTGGGAGGTTTCAGCTCCATTGGAGGCAGAGCCCGAAGGACCTCAGAAACTAGCTGGCTCAACCCTATTTGAAAAGCTGTCACCCAGGGAGGTTGGGTGACTTACCTCTGGGTGCCCAGCATTACAGGAAGAACTGTGCTTGAACCCTGCTTCCTGATGGCCAGACCTCTTTCCGGGCACCCCTTTCCCTGGAGACTGAGGGCAGTCCCAGCACCCTAACATCCTAAGCCAGCATCCTAGCCACCCCGGCACACGGCTCGGCTGCCCGCCAGCGGTGCCTGCTCAGAGGACGCGAACCACGATCCGACAAAAGGCCATCCTGCTTCCAGAAGCAGCCTGTGCTTCCAGCTCCCGAAGTGACGCTGGCACAGAACCGGCCTGAGATGACGGGTGCCTCTGGGGAAGACACACCCCTGTCCCGTCCATCGGTGTGGCCGACTGAGACATGGCCGGGACCCCTGGGGGTTAGGACTTGTCCTGTAATGCAGTGGCGTGCGGGTAAATATTTAACATCTAGCTCTCCAGGAAAACACAAACGCCCAGTCGGTAGCACTTGCCAGTTTTCATGGTGTAAATACTCCCACCATAGCCAAGATTCCCACTGGATGTCCCTTGGCTTGCGACATTCTTGAAAACTGAACCGGCAGCTCACACAAGCCAGCGGAAGCCAGCTCCAGCTCGGCGCTGCCCTCCTGTCTTGGTGCAGCCCGGACGTGGGCACTGAAGTGCCGGCCCGCGTCCTACGACCTCTTTGGGCCTCTCCGCTCCTTGCCCAAGACGGACCTCGGGCCCCAGGGAACAAAGAGCAGGGCCTCCCGCTCAAGTCTCCCCTGGGACAAGCAAGCTGCCCCCATGGAGCTCTTGGAGGCTGAACAGCGCCTGGCGTCCAGGGGGGCTGTCCCCTTGGTGGCTGCCACTTAACTGTTCTGCAGCAGCTCGTGGGCTCAGCCCCCCCAGACCTCCGAGTGCAATGCCAGCCCCACCGCAGCCCGCCCTGTCCCTGTCGTCCCCGCTCTTCCATGCCTGGGATGGCTCGTGTGGGCCTTGCACCAGCTCGCGGCGGTGCTGTGCTGGCCTGCTCTTCGGTGGCCCAAGTTCCACTCAGGGAGCCCGGTTCTGCCTCCCCACAGCCCAAGAAGAAATCTTTAATGCGGAGCCCATCTTTACTGAAAATATTGATATGTGGTTCATCGTGGATTTTTGCATTTATTTTTATTTTTTAAAGGCTGCATTAAAATAGCATTTGTTTTGACTGCTGAGCATTTAGAGACCCCCTTAAATTTCTACCTGCGGCAAGTACCCCACCCCCAGCCTCACCTAGTCCCAGCCCTGACTGGGACGTCCACCGAGAACCGTGCTGCGCATGCAGGTATTCCTAGCGATCCCAGAGAACACATGAGAAAAAACACATTCAAAGGCAGCCCTACAGCAGCCTGGAGGGTGGACAAACACTGTGCCTTCTCTGTCGTGACAAGTGCCACGCAGGACCCTCGATGGGGAGTAAAGCACAAAGGACTTTAATGAACGTCCTGAAGGCTGCACCATCCAGAGCATTCCTCACGAGCCCCCAGAGGAGGGGACTCAGGCCCAGCCTGTCCTCGGCCCTGTTCACTGCCTCCGCCTCCTAGTTTCCTCCTGTCCGGGTTCCTTGCTCTGTTCCCGCTGAGCCTTCTCAGCCGCCCGCACAGCAGTGTTCTGCCCAGACCCAGCTGGCGGCCTCTGAGCTGTTTCCCGGCCTGTGGCCACTTTCAGCACCTTCCACACTTCCCGCAGGGGGATAGACCACACCGACCTGTGGGAGTGAGCTCTCCCTTCCCGTCCGGTAACTACCAGAGACTCTAGGTGCCCGCCATCCCTCCGGGGCTGCTCAGGGGACTGGAGGTACTCTGCCAGCAGCACCTGGAGGCTGGGCCTGTGTGTGCTCCTGTAGGACGGGGCGGAGGCCGGGAGCAGTCAGCGCTGGGTCCAGACGCTGGTCTCCAGCACCCACCCCTCCCAAGAGCCCACACCAGCCCCCAGCTCCGTTCCTTGAGTGTCTAGGACCAAAGGGATGGGAGGGGGTGGCATCGGGGACTACAGCTCATCCACTCGGCCTTTCTGCCCATCTCTTCATGAAGATACACACATGGACGCATGTGTGTAGACATACATGCAGACTCATGCAGACATACACAGAAGAACACAAGGCCCAGGCCCACATAGATGACACAGACACATAGATGCACACAGATACACGTGGAGATACACAGAGACTCACAGACACACCCCGCCACCCCTGCACCCCCGCAGAAGGCCCAGCCCGCAGGGCCGGGTGCACGGAGCTCCCTTTCTGCCAAAGAGGGGGATGTAGGCACACAGGGAAGTCCTGCCTCAAAGACTGAAAACAGTCCGTGGAGCAAGGTTTCCTCTCTGACATTTTTATACATTATTCATCAATACTCAGGCTCCGTTTTCCTCAGAAACTGGCTCAAAAGGCTATACAAGTGGAAGGTTGCAGGGTCCGGAGGGGGAGGGCTGGTAAGTGGTTCCCAGGAAAGCCCGGTGCGTTCTCAGTGTGGATGTCACCTGGCCAGTTGTCTGCTGATTGCATGTCATGCCCTGGTTTCTCTGTCCAACTTGATAGTCCTCCGCCTGCTGCTCTGGGGGTGATGGACGGTAATGCAGACGAAACCTGACCGCGCACCACACGCTCTTTCTGGGCTTTGGAGAGGAGGCAAACCCGCCAAACTGCCGCTGGACACGGAGCCCTCCTCACGCAGACAAGGGCTTTGAAAGGGTCGGCAGAGTCGCAAAGCTTGCAGAGATGAGCAGGGAGACTGAGAGGAAGCAACGACACCCCTCCCCTCCTTCCTGCCCCTCCGAGCGTGGGAGCCCCCATGCGGGAGATAGAAACGGGGCCCCAGAGAGGCTGGACCACCCAGTGTCACACGGTGTCTCCCCACGGCCGGGTGAAGCCTGGAACTGAGGTGCCCGTTCCCGGCTGGTGCCTCTCCCGCTGCGCCGCCACCTTTGCCTGGCCCTGTTAGCTCTCAGATGTCCTGTGAGGTCCCCTGCCTCCTCCAGAAGGAGGAGGAAGAACAGAACTGCCCAGGCTCCCAGTAGGGCCCGGCCTCAGCCTTGACCTTGGCCCAGGTTGCTTTTGCTTTCCTGAACGGCCTTCGCTTTCCTGTCACCCTGCCCCCACGCCCATTGAGTATGAGTTCCGTAGTCTGCCAACCCAAGAGCCACCGGGTCCGTGTCAAGGCCAGGTCGCAGAGAGTGGCCGCTCTCAACAGCCACACTCACAGCCTGAGGCCAGGAGACTTGGGGCTCAGAAGAGGTGCTTCTGGCCCAGATGCCAGGGTGAGGGACTTCCTGGTGGCCTTGTGGGATGGCTGTCCCCTTCCTAAAATTCACCCAGCACAGTTTGTACAGCCTTCATCAGGAATGTGTCCAGGCGACTGAAGGGACCCCAGGAATGCTTGGTCCTGGAGATCTGGTCACACACCGTAGGCATCAGTGTATGTCATGAGGAGCTGGGCCCCATGCTGGGTGCTGAGGACGCAGGGACACACCAGGCAGACACTGTCCCTGACCTCAGGGAGCTGGTCGGGGCGGGGCAGGCACACACGGTCAGGAGGCCCCAGGCAGTGCTGTGGTTCACTGTCCCGCAGACTCACTGCCCCCCGCCCCACCCACAGGTCTGCTCTCCGTGGTCTCAGCTACCCACGGTCCACTGCGGCCCAAAAAGGTTAAATTGAAAATTCCAGGAATAAATTTTAAACTGTGTGCTGTTCTGCGTGGCGTGATGAAATCCCGTGCCACCTGGCTGTGCCCCGCCAGGACATGAATCATCCCTTGTCCAGTGTCTCCACACCGCCTGGACGGCATGATGAGATGTTTTGAGAGAGGAGGAGAGGTCTCATTTGCATACCTTTTATGACAGTATATTGTCACAGTTATTCTAGTTTATCATTGGTTATTGTTGTTGATCTCTGACTGTACCTAACTTGTAAATGATGAAACCCTTCGCTGTCCTGCCTGGGACGTGAATCACCCCTCGTCCAGCGTCCCCACCCTCTGTGCCCGCCTGTTAGTCGCTTGGTGGCTGTCTTGATTATCAGATCAACTGTCACCATATCTCAGGGCTTGCATTCAGGTCACCTTTATTTTGCTTAATAACAGCCCCGAAGCCCAAGAGTAGGGATGCTGGCCATTCAGATGTGCCCGAGAGAAGCTGTAAACTTCATCACAGATATGTCTATAGAGGTAAAAACAGTATCTATGGGGTCCAGTACTGTCCATGGTTTCCGGCATGCCCTAGGGGTCCTGGAACATGTAATGGGGACCACTGTATAGCCTTTCACATGTGAGGACTCTCTGAAGTGAGATGCAGCCTCCCGAGGCTGCTGTGGCAGAGGGTGACCCCGCACCCCGCCTGTTCATTCCTCCACTCCCCACAGAACCGGGGTCCCTGCTGCACAGGGTGGCTTCCGCACCGAGAGCCCACAGCCAACTTTCTGTGACCCAGATGAGGTGGGGACATGTCCCTATATACTTCTCCATGCCCAGTCCCCTGAGCAGGAAGGGTGACAGGTTCTAGCGTCATCAGCTTGCTTCTGGCTGCTTAGCAGCCACATGGGTGACTCTCAGCAGTTACCAAAGGGCCCCAGTGGAGAAGTCACGCGTTCAGATGCTGGCCTCGCAGCCAGCCCCACTGTGTGTCTGCAGCTGAAGAACTCCGGGTGGCTGCTTTCTCCTCTCAGAGAGACCGGATGCTCTGGTCAGTGTTTCAGACTGTGCTCCACGTAAATGGCTCTTTCGCAGACCCAGAATCCATCCGTTCTCCTCATAAACCTGATGTCGAGCTTCCCTCACTGGGCAGCTCTAAGAGCTTATTTCTGTAAGAGACACAGTTAAAATCGGGCAGCTATTGTTTCTAGCAGTGATCCGGGAAGCATGAGATAGCCTCCTGGAAGCCAAACTGTAAACACTCAGAGTGGCTTCAGACGCTGCCTCTCTGCCTGGTGGGGCAGGGCCAGAGCCTTGGCACCGAAGCACGTCTGTGTCCTGTCTGTGGCGGGGTCTGGGCTGGCAGGTGCTGCTGCCTGAAGGGGACTTCCCCTGCGCTTGTGAGGACAAAGGACTGATGACCTCAGTCCGGCCCGTGGAAGTGGGGATGGCCTCCCTGGGCCAGAGGGGCCCACTTCTCCCAGGGACGCAGCCTTCCCTGGGGAGACCGTGAGCCTTCCAGGCCGAGGGTTTGACCCCGACGTGATCCAGGCCACCCGGCTCAGTGGCCAAGCACCGCTCTGCGCTCTGTGCACGTGTCTCCATCGGCCAGGGGGGAGCCCATGGACGCGGCTCCCCTGCCAGCCTGGCTCTCTTTGTGCGCGCTGTTTACTCTGCACACGGGGTCTTTGGTTGGTTGGTTTGCGTGTACCCCAATGAAAACTCCTTCTTTCCTGAACAGCGAGGAGACTGTAGCACATTTTACCTATACATCTCAAGTCCCCAAGCTTTTTTTAACATTTCCACTTCATACCCCAAGATTACCCTGTCTACCCCCTGCCTTTGCCTGAATGGTAACCCCACGCCTGCCGCACCCTGGGCAGAGGCAGATGGCTCTGTCACCACCTCCCTCCTCATGTAGACCTCGAGGAGGAGACTTCCGTGCTTGCTCATCCTAGGGCCAAGGGGACCTCCCGCTCTAACCTGGCATGTTCGCGAACACAAGCCATAGAGGGGAAGGCTGTTTCTGGCACTTTCTGGGAACAGCCAAAAAAAGCTCTGCACCCCCGTGCTGGGTTTAGAGTGGATGCTGAGACAATCAGCCTCTGACCTAGTCAGTGTGCCTGGTGACTGTTCAGTCATTGACAGTAGGATCAGGGTGGATGTCGTCTTGGTCATTAGTTAACATACCTGGGTGGGGAGGGAGCTAAATAATTACAAGCACTTCAGTGATTTTTTTTTCTACTGACTAAGGTTAAAATGAATAGCGTTGATCCGTTGCCCGGGCAATAGGCTTGTTAAAGGAAATGGTATTTAAAATGATTTTTGAGCCAAAGCAATTTGGCTGCTCTGAGGCGTCCTTTATCTTTTGCTTTCAAGAGGATAATAATGTTTAAAAACGAAGTCACTCATATCACTTCCTGTCGGGAAGCCAGCGCGGTGACAGGCAGCTCCTCCTCTGGCTGTTTACCTGCTCTGTGGTGCCGAGCGCACGGCGGACGGCCCCCTCGCGCAGAGCCCTTGGCGCCCCACGGAACAGAGACCGCGCTCTGGTTGAGTCTGTGTCTCAGAGGCTTCAGCACACGTTGTTCATGCAGGACTTCCACCCAGGGTCTGAGGTTCTGAACTGCAGGCTCATGTCAACCAGCTGGCCCTGGGGGTCGAGCAGAGGGCTCTGTCTAGGTGGGACACTCACCTCTTTGGCCAAGGGGCACCCTCCCCATAGAGAACACGGTGGCCAGCCCAGGCGGACAGGTGCTAAGCAGGTCCTCGTGGTAGGGCAGGGCTGTTTCCTGTGGCCCGAGCGAGCAGGTCTGGAGCAGCTGACTCCCCTTTAGAGTGAAATGGGCAGAGAAGCTAACCTCCCAGTGAGTGGGTGTGATGAAGGGAAGGTGCTGTTCCAGAAGGTTCTTCTCTGCCCTGATTTGGGCTGGGCAGGGTTGTCATGGGTAACACACATAGAGGCTGAAAAAGCTGGTTCAGCCTTGTGCAGGCCCGGGACCCTCAGCTCAGGCCTGCACATGAGCAGGTTTTGGGCGGGGGCGGGGGGTTTCCACCCTCCTGGTTCCCGCTCCCAGAGCCCAAGGCAGCTGAAGGGGCAGCAAAGTGGATTGGAGAGAACTTTCCACAGCAGTAACACAAAGATGACAGCGTCTGTCCCTCAGCGTGGCCCAGGGCCCGGCTCACTTCAGTGAGTCCGCACGTCCTAAGTCCTTCCGTGACCTTTCGTTTATTACTTGAGAGCAGAATGCTTCAGGGAGTCTGTGGTCTTGCTGAGTGTGCTCTTTGCTCAGCTTTGGGGTCACATGGCACCTGGAGGGGGCAGGGGGCAGCAGAGGCCTTGGCAGTGACAGACGGGCCGGTGGGACACGTGGCCTTGCTCCTCATGTCAGCTTCCCAGGCTGGGCAGGACCTGCTGGCATTTCCTGTCCTGTCTCGTGGGGGCTGCCGGAAGCCCCCGCTTCTGTGGCCGGTGAGGTAACTCAGGATGGCTGCTGGTCCCCTGATGCATTTTAAACACGTTTTCAGACTCCGTGCCTTTTGCCTTTGATGGGGAGGTGGCCTTCTGGGTTTTTCTTTCAGGAGATGCAGATTTAATGGACTGTGATTTTTCTCCAGATCTGCAGCTTAAAAAAAAAAAAAAGCAGCATTAAAAAAGCAACTCAGAATTTCTATTTGCTCAGGGAAAAAAAAATCTGCTTGCTATTCAGGCCCTAGATTTTCCTGGGAGATTAGTGTACTTGCCTGCCAAGATGTTAGCTAAGGGAAAACACATTTGCTATAGATCAGAAATATTTATCCTTTTCTGGGCAGGAGACCCAAAGAACTTCATCTGAATGTATAGCACCTGGAAATATGAATGAATTCAATCTCCTGAGCTGCAGGCATCTGCCAGAAAGGCCCAGCCACCAGGGCTCAGACGGTTTCCCTGGTACAGAGGGCATGGGGGGTAGGGGGGAGTCAAGTGAGGCCTCTGGGGGCAGAGGGATGTGTAGGCCAGGGGTCAAGAGCCTTGGGTCCCAGACAGGAAGCGAGGGATCAGCCAGAAGGACAACAGCAAGGTCCCCTGAGCCTGGTGGCCTTGACCAGCAAGCTCACTTTGTCCTGGAGCAGAGCACATTGTCCATGCCCTGCCTATATGCCCTTAGAGTGGGGTCAGGACTGAGGATGGGGGGTGACTTGGGCCAACCCCACTCCTGCTTCTTGACAAGGCAGAAGGAATCCCAACTTCTGTTGAGCTCCATGCTGTCACCCCCAAAGGACAGCCCCCATCTTTTAAAGCCTTCTTTCAAACTCATCAGATTCTTCCTCGGTGGCTGCAGACAAGAGAGATGTAAGCTCACAGATGACTTCAAGACTCGTCATAGACTGTCCCCAACAGCGCCCTGCATCCCAGTGAGACGGGACCAGGAGAGTGCTTACAAACTGTAACCGAGCACATTTTCTCATTGGGCTTCGTCATTCCTAGGTCATTATTCTCATTGGGCTTCGTCATTCCTAGGTCATTATTCCTAGGTCCTACGTTGCATTCTGGGTTCTTTAGGGATAGGGCCAAGTTCAGAAGGTAGGTAGGGAGCAGTGGGGAGAAGGAGCCATGAACTTGTGACCTCAGGGCCCCTTCTGCAATCTCTGAGTCTCAATTTTCCACTCACCAGTCTCCTTCCAGTGTCTACCATGCTGGAACATGGCAGGATCCAAGTTCAAGCTAAGCCCTTGACATCTGGCCCCCCTCTGCAGGGCTGGTGGGGCCCACTGGCATCCCAGGGTGAGGAGTCATATCCTGTACGCTGTGCCTGCCTCCACGCTGGCGTCTCCAGGGGCCCCTGGCCAGGGGTGGCGTGAAGACGCGCGTGTCTGTCAGGGAGGGTTGCTGACAAGGATTCTGCTAACCACAGGCCAGTACCCTTTCACATGGGGCCCATGGATCTTGTCCAAACAGAATTTCTCCCGGAGCTTCTCAAGGATGAAGCGGTCCAGAAAAGGCTGCAAATCCTGGGAATTTATAGTAGGCCTGTGTATTTCCGGTTATCTATTTTGGTCTTGTTCAGAGTGCCTCCTGGCTATAATTTAATCCCAGGTAGATGAAAGCTCCTTGCCTGGCCCTCGGCACTGGGAACTCACTTCCTCCATCTCTCCTGGGACAGGGCTAGCCCTCTGAACTCCCCTGGCAGCCAGCATTCAGCAGCCTGAGCAGAGCTGGCCGGTTGCACCTGGAGGGACAGCTCTGAGCCACATAGCTGTCCCCTCTTTGCTTGAGGTCAGCCTCAGTTGGGCTGCCTGAATAGGCTGGGTCTCCGAAAAGCAGCCCACATGTGTGAAGGCACACTGGAGGTAGAGAAGGAGGCACTGAGATCCAGTGTCGGGTTCCCCGTGGGACGGTGTATGCGCACGACCTCCTGGGTGTGGTGTAGCCAGCAGGCAGGACCTTGGAGTCCAGAGAAAGCACATGGCTGTGGCTGTGTCCGCCCCAAAGAGTGGGGGGGTGGGGGTGGGTATAGTGTGCACTGGCTATGACCATGACCTCGTCACAGCCTGCATGGGCTGGTGTGTTTGATTACACGTGTGTGCACGTGTGTGCCCATGTCCCTGTGCAGCAGACAGGGCAGACGTGAGCTCGCTGGTGTAGCACGGGCTCAACACCCTAGCAACTGCCACCACACTGAAACGTCAAGGCCACTGCAGCATGTCCCTGGGAATGGATCGCCAGCATTTCAGTCAGGCTTTGCTCACCTGGTATCGGCTGTAATTAAAAAGTGGGTGTTTCAGAAAATGCCGGCAGAGGGACTGTTGTGTCCCCTGCCCCATCCTATTGTCCCCTTTAGAGGAAAGTGCTTAATTGGTCCTCCTGTCCATCCTTCTGCTCCCCGGAAGGCTGCCTTCTGACTTTCCTGCATCTGGGCTGGCCCTGAGCACAGCTGAGGAAGGAGGTCCCCCACCCCTGTCTCAGCCCCACTCCCCAGGGCCACTGGTCATCCTCACGGGCAGGCTAGATGTGGCCCAGGAGCTTCCATTCGGAGGGTCTGCTCCCTTCCTGGGAAAAGCCTGGGGAGAGAGGCACAGAGGCCACGCCAGGTGCCACCCCGAGGGGACACAGAGCCCAGCCCACCAAGGCCACTGTCCCTGTGTCACTGAGCGTCAAACCCATCACACAGACATGCAGGATAAGGAGTGTCCGCTGCTTCCCCCAAGGCCACCCGCTCAAGGCCCCCGAAGGGTCTGTCAGGTCGCCCACACCCCACCCTGCAAAGCTGGAGCCCCCACCAGGCTCTTTCCCTTCCCATCAGCCCCGATGCTGGTCACGGGCACTGCTCTGTCCCCGAGAAGGCCTGGGGCTGGAAGGCAGCACCTCCCCGCATGGCAATAGCTCACGCAGGGCGCTGAGCCCAGGCCAGCCCCACCCTGCTGCTCCGCTCACACTCACCAGGGAGCCTTGGACACTCACAGCCCATCTGGGGAACGGGAATGACAGCCCCGGCCTGAGTGATGGTCACAGTAGCTGGCACACACACCACTGTTGCTGGTTTACCCGGGCATGTTCTTGGTGTGACGCTAGATGGGTGCTCGCATAGTGCCGCCTTCCAGTTGTACGTCTGACTCTCCCTCGAATGTTCTCTCTCGCTTTGCCCCCGCACCTCATCCCAAGGGACTCGCCTGTGTGGGGGGACAAGCGCACCAAGTCCGAGCCCAGAGGGAACGAGGGGAGCGCTCATCCATGGGGGTGCAAAGCAGAAGACGGCCCTAAAGGTACCTCAATAGGGGGACACACGATGTGAGGGGAAAGGGCACATCAATTCCATCCTTCCAGAACGTTCCACAGAGCAGGCCAGTCCTGATGCCGAAAAACGAAACGCTAAGGCACAGATGGACGTGAGCAGCCCGCGCATGGCCTGGGCACGTTGGCCCCAAGGACATGGCCGGGCCCCGGGCAGCGTCCCAGGCCCTGTCTTCCATGCACGGCCTCTCAAGGGCAGCCTCGTCTTCACTCGGGCCGTTTTGCAGCTCGCAGAAGCCCAGCCGCGCGTCCCAGGGCTCCGAGTCCCAGGAGAGAGCCACTCCCTCGAAGCCGGGAGGCTCCTCTCGGTTCCCTTTCCCCTCGTGGTTTGCAGTGAGCCTCAGGGTAAAGGGACACGTACCCGTTTACTTGGTCACACTAAGGCAGCAAGTCTGGGGGACGCTGCAGCCCCTCGAGAGCTGTGGTCTCTGTGGACCCAGCAAGAGTCAGGGCCTCCTGCTCAACCGCCGGACCCGCTGACCAGAGGGCTCCAGGGCAGAGACTCTGCAGTCCCGCAGCGCAGACCAGCGCCATTCCCAGGGCTCGCGGCAGGAGCTGCGGCCAGGGCTACCTGACACAGACCTCTCAGGACACGTGCCATCACCTATGACACCTGCCATTATTTGCTGTCATTACGGCCATAACCATAGCCAAGAGAGATTTTAGAGCATTCTCCCAAGACCTGGGAAACTGCTTCGGACCTGCCCTTTGCAGAGTCAGGCGGCGGTCTGAGAAAGACGAACAGAGGCTGGCAGGGGTGCGGGGGTGGGGGGGCCGTGGGCCTGGTGCACAGGATGAAGGGAGAGGCCTGGGGCCTTGGCTTGTCTTGGCCCCTGGGCCACACGTGCTGCCCACTGCAGGCCTGCTGCTGCGCCTGTGCGGGTTTTTGTCTTGCAGAGCCCGCCTGAGGGACAGGGCTCACTGAGACATCCCTTTGCGGCCACGCTCTGTGGGTTTCGTGAGACAAGGACACAGATTGGGCAGTAAATCCTGGAGGCCAGATTTAGCCAATAAACATTGCAGACACCCAGTCACACGTGCATTTCAGATGACCAGTTTTTTTAAGTAGTGTGGGTATGTCTCACGCAACGTCTGGAATGGACTTACACTGAAAAGGGATTTACTTCTGTCTGAAACCCACGTGGATCTGGCGTCTCTGTCTTTCCCGGCAGCCAGTCAGCTCTGGGCTTTCTCCTTGCCCCTCCCCCACTGGCCCCCCATCTCCACACCAAGTGTGAGTTTGGTGACTGTGTGCACCCCCGCCCCAGGGTTCCCAGCTGTCTGCAGCTCTGTGGGGTGCTTGTTTGTGTCCAGCTGAGGGCATTTGCCCTGTGCTTTTAGCAAGCCTGTGCCTCTGGAGGCTGCAGAGGGGGCTGGGAGTAAGCCCGGGGGCTCCTACATCTCAGCTGTGACCCCAGGCCCCCAGGGAGGAAAAGGCCAGCAAGACAGCCTGCAGGTTTCCGCCCTGGGTGAGGACACGCAGCGGTGCGGCAGCCAGAGACTGCAGGCTGCCAGGGCAGGTCCAAGGTCAGCAGGAGCCTGGGGCGGGGGCCGGCAGGATTCACCATGAGGGGGCGGAAGGGAAGAGCCAGCCCCCCGGAGCCCGTACTCTCGGCTTCCTGCAGCCCCTGGCCAAGGACAAGCCCAGACCCAGCCTCCGCGCGAAGCAGCGGCCTCTGAGAAAGTGCGTCCCCTGCTCTGGGAAGGAACATTTGCAGTCAAGTCTGTGTGTGGAATTTTTATTCCTCTAATACAGCCCAGGCAGGATTTAGTGCACAAGTTCTCCAGAGGAAATGCATTCAATAAAAATTTGATGGGCGCCGGCAGCTCAGCAGAAGCTCCTTACGAATTCCAAGTGTTTGTTCAGTCCCTGGCCTGGGTGGGAGCCAGGCGACAGGCTGCAAGTGGCCTCTTCAGAGAGTGTGTGTGTGTGTGTGTGGTCGGGGCGGTTTGGGGGAGCAAGCACTGGCTCCGGCCCCTGCTTCCCTGAGGAGGGGCCGGTATGCTCCTCTAGTTTGGGGAGTAGGGGGGCCTCTCAGAGGAGGAGCTGAACCCCAGGACTCTGGGGAGCTCAGGGAATCGTAACAAGGTGAGGACAGTAGGCCCTCATCCATGGGGATCTGGTGCATGTGAAGATCTGAAGTCAGTTAAGGAATAGAATTTACTGTGGAATTTACTGGGCAAAGTGTAGTGACGTTTCAGTTATTATCTTCAGACATTTCTCACTGCTCAGCACCCAGAGGAAGACTTTCAGGGCTGAAGAGAAGTGTGTGGCCCCTGCTACGCTCCTGGGGCTGCTGGGCTCAGAGGAGCTTGGAGGGAAGAGCTCTTCTTCCCGCGGGCCAGGCGGTCAGAGCTTCCCTCGCCTGTCTGTCCTGGGCTCAGCCCGGGCCTGGCACAGAGCGGGAGGCCAGTGAGTGGCAGGTACAGGAGGGAGGGATGTGGGAGCCCCTGTCACCTTCCAGCTGGTTAGGCCACCATCACACAGCCCCGGTGGCCTGGTCTTCGTCCTAGGGAGAGTGCCCTCAGGGCCAGGAGCAGACGCAGGCACACAGAGGGCCCTCCTGCCTGGGCCTCGGCTGCAGAAAAGCAGAAGACAAAGGGGAAGAGTGAGCGAAGGGGCGCTCCTGGAGGGGCTCTCAGTTCCCAGTCAGAGCGCGGTGTCCTTGCTGTGCCCAGCCTCGTGTCCTGGAGAGCTGCTGCCGGCCCTGGTAGAGGCCCGGGGAACCAGGCTGGGTCTCCCTTGGGAACCTGCAGGGGAGGGAACACTTGCCACCCTCGCCCAGATCCCCAGGGGCAGATCATGAGGACAGCTCGTGGTGAGGATGGAGAAGTGGGTTCTGATCTCAGACCCGGCACTTACTGCTGGGCAGCCCCCAGCAAGGGCCCTGGCTGCCCTTCAGCTCATTTGTACCTCGACAGACATTCCGTGGGGCCACATTTGTGAAGCAGAGCAGGGAGCCCGGCAGGAGGCCCAGCTCCTTCCCAGCTGCCCTTCCTGCTTCCTACCGGTGGTTGTGTCTGAGCTGAGCTGGGTGGGGCCAGTGGTTGAGTCTAAGCTGAGCTGCAGGAGAGCAGGCAGTAGTCTCTAAGCTGAGCTGGGTGGGGAACGAACCCAAAGCTGTAGGCCATCTGGAGGCTTCCCCTTGGGCTCTGAGAAACTGCCCTAGCTCCTCTCTCACAGTGGCTCCCCCTTCTGACAGGCTGGCTCGGCTCCCCATCTCTTAGGTCTGCAGCTGTCAGAAAGCAGGGGCGTCCCACCGTTTGCAATTTGCCTTCCCAAGAGACTCCCTCTCCCATGAACGTCCCGATGACACCTCCCACCCATGTCCCTTGCATGCGCGATCCATCTGGGTCTTTCCACATCCTCCCTTGAGCCTGGCCCTCCTGTGTACCCAGCGGCCACCTGGCCCCACGGGGCCTCAGTGTCAGGATTTGGGGCAGGAGTGGAACAAGTGCTCCCCAAACCAAAGGAAATACTGCAAGTGCTCCGTGGGAGAGTGGGGTGGGGGCCACGCCCCAGGAGAATGAGGGTCCTGAGCCAGCGACCCGGAGGGTCCTGAGCCAGCGACCCGGAGGAGGGCAGGCGAGCAGCCCGCTCTGGGAACACCCTGCCAGGCTGGCCCTGGAGGCTGGTGGTCCAGGCCTCCGAGCACACCCCCACCCACACACACTCCCCCTCCCCAGAGGCATGCCCTCGCACACCGGTGTTCCCGCAGCACACCCGCCCACCCTCCCTCTCGAGTTCACATGCTCACTTGCACACACACACTCATCGCCTGTCATCTACCCTTGCACACACACACTCACCCTCCCGTGTTCACTCTCCATGCACTCACACCCTCCCCAACAAGCTCTCCAGCACAGCCTGCAGGGGGGAAGAGGGCACAGGCCCAGCGCTGGGTCCGTCGAAGCTGTTTGCTCCTCCAGGCAGCACTTAGCTCCACTTCCTTTTTCTGTCTCCTTTGGCGCCTGGAAAACCCCAAACATTCCCAGGAGGGAAAGCAGGCCCTTTATTACCTCATGGGCTCAGAGCACTGCATCGCAGTAATTGAAAGTGGCTTGACTCAAATTGCATTTTCCTAGGAGCCGTGAGTGGGAGTGCGGGAGGGGAGCGGGGGTGGAGGCAGCGGCGGCAGCTGCCGCACCGAGCGCCACAGTTGCGAAGCTCTGGGGCCCACAAGCAGAGGCATCCCCAGAGGTGTTCCTGGGGCTGCACGCCCACGAGGAGCATCCAAGCTCCCAGCGGGCAGGTGCACCCTCCCCCCACCCCCAGCCCCGGCACCAGCCTCCTAATGAGTTTCACCCAGGAAGGGCCTTTATTGTCTCCCCCGCTGGTCACACGGTAGCAGCTCCACCTGGCACGCATAGACGTTCAGTACCTGTTGTTGACTCAATGCTGGTTCGTGCCTCAGGGCCTTTGCTCGGCAGGTTCCCTCTCATGTGTTCCTGCAACAAATCATGACAATACCAGTGAGGCCATGGAGGACTCTCTGTTCTGCACAGGGAGCTAGGCATTTCACTTATCTAAGATCTGCCCAAGACTCTTAGGGGGTAGGAGTCAGTACCGCTGCCGCACTGCTGGTGCAGAGGAGAGAAGCCCCTGGCTAAGAGGAAGTGGAACTGGGCGCTGACCCAGGCCTTGGACTCAGCTCTGAGGCAGGCAGGGCAGGGCCCTCCCGCTGGCCCGCACTGTGCCAGGACTGTCGCCCACCCGGAACCCCCTGCAGACCCCTGTCCTGGCCGAGGTGCTTGCTGGGGAGAGGCGCCACATCACCATCAGAACAGGCATTTCAAAGGCCTCTGGAAACTGGGCTGCGGGGCTACTGTGGTTTGAAACTGCCTCCCCAAAATGCCCCTGACTTCTGCTCCTCGTTAGTGCAGTTTTCTGGAGATTCCACATTAAAGGAGGAGAGCAAAGGGGGCGTGGGTTGCTGTGGGTGGGGAAGCCGAATTCCTGCCTCTGTTCGTTTATAAGCTGGACTCCCCAGGGAGCAGGAGCTGAGCCGTCTGTGTCATGGCACCTGCTCCCCAGATGCATGTGGAAGGGAATTAATGAATGAAGGGGGGAGCGAGGCAGGAGGGGTCCTAGTGCGAGAGAGTGAGTGGGAATGCCAGAGGGGACATTCCCCTGAGGAAGAGGAGGAAATCGCTACACTTGGGGGGGACCCCTGGGACTTTTTCCCCACCCCGATTTCTGTAGCACACCCAGCTGGTGAGTAGGAAGGCAGGGCCCCCAAAGGGTCAGCAGAGCGCTGAGACCAGGACTGAATGCGGTGGGCGGCCCCGAGCCTGGCCGTCCATCCTGGGCCCGTTGAGGGGTCCCCTCCTGGCCTGCGAGTCCCTTGTGGTCCCGTCCCAGGCAGGAGAGCGTGCCCCGTGAGTGGGGCGTGTGCCGACTGAAGGCACAAGCCCAGTGGGCACCAGGGCTTCCTCCAGCATTTAGTGATAAACCTGTGTCTCTGGCGGGGAATCACCTGCTTCCTTCCATTTTTTTCCTTTAAATCACAGCACACTGGGGCCGTCTGAAAAACGCACGTGCCCCATCAAACAAAACGGAGGACTGTGTTTTCCCTCTTCCGCTCTGTCCAATCCTCGTGCAAAAAATATAGCTGGGAGGCGAACAGAGTGGCACCCAGCCAGAAGACACGGCCACAGGGCTGGCGTCACTTGGGGAGGGAAGACCAGGATTCAGGGTAGAGACTAAACATTGTGACGCCGGGTTGATTTCTGAACTGTCGGCCGCGGCAGACTTAATAGTCCACAGACACTTGTACCATTTTTTCTGCTCCTGGTTACTCTATTTCTGGATTATTGTCCATAAGTTTCAAAATGGCCCAGGACCCCTGAGTGGTTTATAAATTAGGGCTGTATTCTGGGAGCACCCAGCAGTGCTGATATATTTTAGGTGGTGTCGAAGTTTCCATTACAAACCCCATTTCTCAGAGGTTTATAACTTGGTCATAAAAATGCCCCAAGGCCCAAGGCCTAGATAGTGCAGGCGCCGCTGCCTGGGTCCCTGCCAGGCCTCCCGCGGGCACATCAGCAGGCACAGCAGAGAACAAAAGGCTGGGGTACGAGGGCCACCTGTCTTGATGTGAAGGAGTCTGAGGGGGTAGGAAACTGGGGCCTCCCTCGGCCTGCTGCGTGCACCACACGCCGCCCATAAAGGTCAGTTGCAAGGTGGCGAGGCCAGGATGCCTTTTGGTGGGCGGCCACCGGTGGCAAAAATACTATCCTGCCCACCAGGGAGTCGGCTGGGCCCACAATCTCTCACTGTCACTCTTAAGTCATTCTGCCCAAAAATATGCCTCCTCCAGGTCACACGGGTGCCCTCTGGGCAAGCCCCGTGTCCGGGACCGACACACACTGATGAGACCGGTCCCCACCCTGGGAGAGCCCCCGCGCTGGGTCGGCAGGACTCGAGCTGACCTCCCCGTTGGCACTGATGTGCTGGTTACCGTCGCCCGTCCAGGAAGTGGAGCGGTGGAGACCAGGCCCAGAGGCCTGTGAAACATGGGCCCCTGCCCCTGCCCCTGCCCCGCCCCCGCCCCGGGGTGGATTGGATTGGTCTGGGCCATTTTGTCCCACGGTCCCCAGGTGACCTCCCAGGCTGGCGTCAGGGAAGGGCCCAGCACTGGCGTCAGACCCCAAAAGGCCGGGGGTGTTTCTGGGACTTCTCTCTCCCCAGAACCTCCTGGGGGCCTGAGGCTCGGGGGCCAAAACTGGGGGGCCGGCAGCTTCCCTGGTCGGCCCCCCGGAAGGACACTGGCAGCACCTGGCGCCAGCACCTACGTCCGCTCTTGGGGGCCGAGCAGCCCCAGGAGGAACAGTACGAGCAGATAAAGGCTGCTGCTCTCCCCCTGGTCCATTCAGCACTGAGCACCTACTATGCACTGTGCACCCTGGAGAACTGGGGGTGCATCAGAACTTGGGGGACAGCCTCCTGAGAAGACTTTGAAGGACAGGGGAGATCTGTCCTCAGAGGAAAGAACAGACCCTTTGCTGAGAAACAACAGTTTGGGGAGCACAGCCAGGCAGTACCCCTGCCCAGGGTGCAGGGCGTAGGCCCACGGGAGCTGTCACCAGAGATGAGACAGGGGCTGTGAGGGGACAGGAGGAGGAGGGGAACCATCCTCCCACAGGGACGCCACAGGCGCAGATCCTGCAGCTCAGGGTCCTAGGGCATCAGAGTCTGTTTCCACGGCTGAGCGCACCAGCTGCGTGGCACGGCTGCAGTTTTCTGCTTCGAGAGCCCAGGGGGTCCTGGTAGGCTCCCTCTACCTGAGATCACATCCCCTCATCAGTGCTGCTCACCTGGCTCTGGCAGCTCCTTGCTCTTGGGACCTTGGAAGCTTCCTTAAGACATTAGAAAGCGGCCCTAAGAAGCAGCATCTCAGACGCAGACTGTCTGGCTCTCATCTAGGCACTGCCGCTGTCTAGCTGTGTGACCTGGGGTGAGTCACGGAACCTCTCTGTGCCCCGGTGTCCCCAGGGGTGACACATGTGAGTACTGAGCAGAGCTCAGTGCCTGCTTGAAGGGCTCAGTCGGAGTGGACTCAGCCTGGTGCGGACCCCTGGGTTTAAGCCTTGTCCAAGGTTCTTACTGGGATGTCAGGCTGTCCCTTCACAAGACTCCTCCCGCGTGCCCTGCTCCCTGCTGTCCCAGCTCATCCTGAAGTGGGAGGCACCAGAGGGCAGAGGGCCGTCTGTCCCACCTGTCTCCCAAGTGTCAGCACCTCTTCTTTCAGCCCTGCCCAGCAGACCTCATGCGGGTCTCCGCCAGGCCTGACTTCTGTTGCCTGGGACAGCGGGACCGCTCACTGACTCTCATCTCTCCTGGAGATTTAACAGGCCCCGAGGGCGATGGTCAGGGAGCACAGGTCCCCAGTGAGACTGTCCGGTCCACCCGATGCCAGACTGTGCCGGGGACAGCCCGTGCAGAGGGGTCATAGAGCCCAGCAGCTCGGACCAGGGTCCCCAGGTGCTGATGGCCCCCAAGTCTTCACGTGGCCCCTGTCCCGCATCACATCCTCCCCAGGGGAGCTTCCCAGGTTAGGGAGCGCCTGCCATGTGCCAGCCTCCCCTGGGGAGCCTGTCTCGCCGTGGACTGGGTCGCTCCTGTAAGTCTCTGTCACCAACACATAATGCCGTCTCCACCACAGAGGGGTTTTATTTGGAACTTAAAACACTTGCTCAAATTAATGACCAAAAATGTCAGATGTGTCCACAGCTAATTATTCATTAGATGCTTAATTAGTGTGGGATGATCATGACATTTTAATGTTATTAATTGTTATTCTGTAACAGGAATTAAATCTCTGCTGTCCTGAAGCCTCCTGTTGAAGTCACACTGTGGCATTCAGGGCTGGGAGGAGGTAGGGACGTGGGGGCAGCCCGTGGCAGGTGGCCAGGCAGCTCGCTGGCCAGGGTCCAGAGCCCACTGGCTCCTCCTCTGGCCTGGGTGAAGCTTCCTCCAGGCCTCAGAGCCGCCTCTTCAGGAACAGACCCTTCGGATGGCCAGGCGGATGGTGGGCACAGCTGGAGTGGGGGGAAAGGGTAGACCAGATGGCTCCCCAACGGTCCTTCCTGCTCAAATGCTCAAGGAACCTGCATTCCTGGTTTCCTCACCCCAGGATGGGAGGAACTCCAGGGCACCATCCTGGAAACCGTGTGTGGAAAGGAGAAGGGCTAAGGCTGTCCCACCTCCGGGGGCAGCAGAGGACCACCTGACTGTCACAGAGCTGTTCCCCACTCCCCACAGTCCAAAGAGGGGGCCTTGGGGGGCACTCCTGGTGGTCTCTCCTTTGTGGGACGGACACAGCTGTTATTAGGCTCTAATTGTGAAAATCATCTGTGCCCATGTTTAAAAGCCAACAGTACAGGACATTTAAAAAGCTATTCAAAATCTCACGAAATTCTACCATCCAGATATAATAACTCTTAATATTTTTAGTATATGAACTTCTAAGCTATTTTTAGGCGTATAACTATGTGTGGATTTCCGTTAAAATCTATTCATATTACATAGTACTTTCTTACAATCTGGTTTTTTCTTCACTAAATAACATCTCACAAGCACGTTTCCAGGCTCATGGACAGAAATCTGTGGATCCTTGTTAGTGGCCACGTTCCAGTTCCGCAGTACCGACGCGCTGTGTTTGCTTCACCAGGCTCCGGCAGTCGGCCACTGGGTTATTCGTCAGGTCTCCTGGTTGATAGTCGGGGCCCTCTGATCATGCCCCTTACGTTGGTCTGGTTATACCCTCAGGAGTTCCTGAAGATGGGATTGTTGGGTCCCTGGGGGCTTTCTCTTCGTTGTGGTCAAGTGTGACTTGGTCAAGTGTTTTCATTGCCCTGAAGCTGTTCTTCAAGTTGCAGTGAGGACGGGCAGGGCCCGGCCCAGAGCCTGGCACTTAGTAGGTGCTGCCATTCAAGTCATCGTGAAAGGGACATGCAGGCCTGAGAAGAGCTTGGCTCAATTCCTGGGTGTGCAACTCCAGCTGAGCTGCTAGGCAGAGCGGGGACATCTGGGCTCTGTCCTTAAACCTTCAAGCTCAGAGGTTTTTAGGACAAGCAGACATGCTCCCATATGCTGTATCTGGCCGCCAACCCCCCCCCCCCCCCAGCCAAGTGAGAGAGAAGTGTGGTCTCCACATAGTCCTGGGACAGTCTTTCTGGTGACAAGCCCTGTCCCTAAGCAGACCGAGGGGGGCAAGTGGAACCCCCCCCACGGCGGCCTGGGAGACCCCTCCGCACCCAGCTCTGAGTGCCAGTGACTCCAGTCTGACTCAGGAGCAGCTTTAAGCTCCGTGCTCAGGAAGCTCAGGCAATCCGAGGAGCGCAGCCCGAAGGGGCGAGGGCACGGAGAAGCTTCTCTGGGGGCATGTCAAGGCATTCGGCAGCCACAGGAGTCAGGATATTCTTAGGAAGAACATGTCAGGGACAGGGGACCCTATCAGCCCTTCTCAGAGCTGCTCGTTGACTCTTTCTTATGTGGTTTGAAAAAATACCTGGTCACACGAAGCTGGCAGCCCCCCCAGACCCCTGCAGAGGTGCGGCTGGACCTCCCAGAGGCTCAACTGCTCCCATTTTCTCCTCTCCACGGGCCTCTTCATTCTGGGCCTGATCCTCACTGGGTGCCCGTGTGACAGTGCTGGGTGACAAGGATAGAGGGGAGGGGTCCCTGCAGGTGAAGCCCATGCCACAGAAGTGAGAGAGCATGGGCTCAGGCAGCCCAGTGGGCAGGGAACCTGGGCCCTCTCACCTGCCCTCAGAGAGAAGGGCCTCTGCCCCCCAGAGCTGGTTCTGGAGGAGGGCCCGCCTGCCCCTGCTTAGGGAGGCCAGTGTGGCTCACAGCTTTGTCTCGTTGACTCTTCCTGAGACGGAAAGTGCCCATCGCTCAGAGCCACCATCTGTCTGGGAGCCAAAGGCCCTAACAAAAATTCATGAAGCCCACACATCCCGTGCGCACGGGGGCCTGGTGAATGCTAATCTCCCTCTGAGCTTGAGCTCCACAATACCCCCATCTGGGCTCCAGGAAAATGACCTGTGATGCCTGCCAGCAGTAAGCACGGGGGTGCCCAGGTGCCAGGGGGCGGGGCCCGGGCTATGGAGAGGAATGTGGTCCCCAAGGAAATCTCCAGCCTGCCTTCCTCCCCACCTGCCACCAGATGAAAAGGGAGAAGGAAGAAAAAGTGTTAATATGCAATTGAAGTTGAGATAATAAACAGATGCTCTAATTAGAAGTCTTCTCAAATCATCAAAAGCTCATTTACAGGGTGAGGTGCCAGCAGTGCCCTGGTGTCTGTGTGGAGCTCTGTGTTGATAGGGAGTTTGGGGAGGACCCTGACCTGTCTCGCTGTGGCCTCGGCAGATGGGCGGGGGCTGGGAGAGGCGGGAGGGATGGACAAGGTCTTCAGCCAGGGCTCAGGAAGGGCAGCTCCTGCTCATGGCAGTTCTGTGGTGACTTGGAAAAGGAGGAGGAGGGGGAGGAGGAATAAAATGAGGAGGCAGAGGGTAGGGAGGAGGAAGAGGAGAAGGAGGAGGAAGTGGACTACCACCTGGGCCCTTCTGGCAGAAGGAGCTGCACACACCTGGGGCCCTTGTGAGCAGGGACAGCCAGGAAGCCTGGTTGAGGTCCTTGGAGCTGGAGGCAGGGCTTCTCCCTGGCTTTGTGACTCCCTTGAATGGTCCTTGGCCAGGGACCTTCCTGGTCTCCACCTCACTGCACTTTGACCCGAACCACCTACACCACTACGTGGGCCGCTAATGGCCAAGTCTCTGTGTCCAGCCCTGAGCCACCTCTGGGCCGCACACCGCGCATCCAGCCACCTGCTGGACTCCCCTCCGGCAGCCCCAGACCCTCCACTCGTTAGAACGACACCATGCCCGCCATCAGCCACCCCCTCCTCCCACCTGCACCCCCTCTTCCTGTCTCACCCCGACTCTGGGCAACTCACCATGTCAGTTCTATCCTAAGCGTTCCCCAGTGTGTCTCCGCCTCTCTATCCACATGGCCATGCCCTCCTCCCCCTTGACCGTTGTCCTCAGTGATCTTTCCAAAACACGCCACTTCATATCATTCCCCACCCAGAAGCCTACAAAGGCCCTTGTCCTGTAGGACAAAAGGCAACTAACACACAGAGCCCCCCACCCTTTGTGGACTCCCCCTGCACCCGCCAGCATCCCTGCTCTGCCTCTGGGGCCACCAGACTTGGGGCTCACAGACCCGCCCTGTGGTTCTCTGACAGCACCAGGATGTGTCTCAGGCTACAGCCCCCCACCCCACTCCCACCTGGATCACCCACATCCTCTTCCTCCTCCTCTTCTCTCTCCTTTTTTCAAGAAACATCTCAAAACCCAAAGACAGCCAGTTCTGGGCAGGCACCAGAACCCACCCCCCGACCCCCCTGCCAGGCTCCCTTGGGCTCAGTGGACTGCGCATCACAGGCACTTTAGAGATGGTTAGCACGCGGAGTCCTGGGCTCAGGCAGGCCTGTGGGGTCAGAACCTCTACCGCCGGGGCCCAGGGCCGGCCTCACAGACCCTGCCCTGCGCTCAGAAACACCGTCAGGGCTGTTGCTGGGTGTTAATGGGCTGTAAGTTTATTCAGGGCCAGAATGGCATCTTGTTTTCTCTGTGTCTCAGCGTCTAATGTAGGCACGCCCTTGTTTTTTACCTTCTTCAAGGAGTTTTTCTCTCAAACTCTGCACTAAACTCTGTGATTCATGTACAGTTGGCCCTTGAACCATACGAGGGTTATGGGTGCCAAAACCTCATGAAGCCAGAAATCTGTGTTTAACTTTCTAATAATTTATTTATTTTTAAAAGATTTTATTTATTTTTAGAGAGGGGAAGGGAAGGAGAAAGAGAGGGAGAGAAACATCAATGTGTGGTTTTCACTCCCATACCCCTGCTAGGGGCCTGGCCCGCAACCCAGGCATTGCCCCGGCTGGGAATCGAACCAGTGACCCTTTGGTTTAGCAGGCTGGCACTCAATCCACTGAGCTACACCAGCCAGGGTTGTGTTTAACTTTTAACTCCCCGAGAACTAAACTACTAATAGCCTCCTGTTAACCAGAAGCCTTACTGATATGTAAACAGTTGATTAACATATTTAGTTTGTTTTTATAATATTATATGTACAATATATATGTAAGCTAGAGAAAAGAAAATGTTATTAAGAAAATCATAAAGAAAAATATATTACAGTATTTATTGAAAAAAATGTACATATAAGTGAGCCCATGTGGTTTAAATCTGTGTTGTTCAAGGATTACTTGTAATTTTCGAAACAACCCAAGAAGGTAGAACTGTTATTCTCTCAACCTGACAGGCAAGGAAACCAAGGCACTGAGCTGTTTAGGGACTTGCCTGAATTCACAGCTGGTAGGTGCTGAGGCTGGGATTTGAACCCAGGCAGTCTAGTTCCAACTCTGAGCTCTTAAACATTCTGATGGATTCCCTCCTGGTGCTTGGGATGTAACAGATGATGGATGGATGATGCATGGATATGTGAATGGATGGATGGATGGATGGATGGATGGATGGATGATGTGTGGATGTGTGGATGGATGGATGGATGGATGATGCGTGGATGTGTGGATGGATGGATGAATGGATGGATGATGCATAGATGTGTGGATGGGTGGATGGATGGATGATACGTGGATGTGTGGATGGGTGGATGGATGTATGGATGTGTGGATGGGTGGATGGATGGGTGGATGGATGATGCATGGATGTGTGGATGGATGGATGGGTGGATGGGCAGGCCACTGGCCTGGATGAAGGAACACATGCTTGTGTTTAGGAGACATACTCAGCTCCAGCTTCAGGACCAGGGCTTGGGGTCAGAGCATCACCACTCCCCTCCATGATGGCTGTTTTAGGTGGGACACGGAAGCAGGCCACACATTAACTGAGGATACTTCAGTCCCCACTGCTGTCCTTCTGCCTCTGCCCATCGCTCCACCTGAGGGCAGTGAAATTCTGGGCCTCTCCCGCTGTTTCAGCGCCTGGCCTTGCCCCTCAGCCACACAACAGCCCACACAAGGAGAGTCCTGGCAAAGGCACACTCCAAAGGAGGCTGCTGGCGTGGGGGCTGGTGTCTGCCAGCCCACCTGGAGCAGACGCAGGCTAGTGATGGCCTCCTCCGGGAACTCTCCTCAAGAAAGTTCTGCTGTCACAGTGCCTGGAGCAGGCTGGGAGAAATCTAATTCCTGGCCAAATGGAATAACTTGGAACTGAGAGTTATTCAATTAGTAGCTAGGCAGCCGAGTGAGGCTCTCTCAGAAGTGCTGAGTGCGAGCTTCTTGGCAGGATGTGGGGTGAACGGGGCCTTGCGCGTCAGGTTCCAGTCTCCCGAGCTATCAGTCACGAGCGTCACAGGGCAGAGGTGGATTCAGTTGATGGGGACCCTTTTCCTGCAGCAGGAGAGACGAATAATCTGCTCACCAGCCTCGCTGGGGCAGCTGCCCGAGAGGACAGCAGGGGCGAAACACAGGGCAGGCACCCTGCTGGGGGGCAGTGCGGCTGAGGATGGCCCTCCCGGTCGTCCGAGGCTCCCGTGCTTAAGACCCAGAGAGCCGGCATCTTGTTGCAGAATGTGGAAGGAGGACATCGGTGTTGATCCCTGCAGCCTGAGAAAGATCCTGGCCTCTTTCCCACCACTGATCATCGAGGTACCCGTGGTACCTTAGAGCCTCAGGGCCTGTCTCCGGACCAGCTTCCCCAAGCCCAGAATCTCTCTCCACAGACAGATGTGCCTGCATACACACACGTAGTGCCTGCCGGCCAGGACTTAACCTCCGCGGCGCCCAGAGCCGCGGCTTCCGTCCTCGCTGGCTTGTGATGAAGTTCTTACCCGGCACACACGGAGAAGTGAGAGAAATGCGACTACTCTGGTGAGCTCTTCATGAGCTAAATATTCATTTTAAAAGGGTGGTCTTTTATTCTGAGAGTGTGACCTTCCTGCATTTTTTACAATTAAACCACCCTTTCTCTTATGGCGGCGGTCATCAGGGGGATTGTTTTTAAGGACTTATTTGCCAAAATTAAAAGGCAGCATCCCCCATGTCTTTAAGTGAATATTTTTATTGACATCATTATAGATCCATATACACAGTTGTAAAAAAACAATACAGAGAGATCTCAAATACCATTTACCTAGTAACATTTTGCAAAATGCTAGCACAGTATCGCAACCAGAACACCAACATCGATACAGTCTACCAACCTTTCTCCGTCCCCCCACAGTCACGCGTTCTTATTTACGGGTACAAGGGGCTGTGTTTCGTCCTGCAGAGTTTTCTCACATGTCCTCTGTATGCCCACCACCACAGTCAAGAGAGCAACCGGAAAGTCACCCATGCGGCGTGTATCGTTAGCTCACCCCTTTCCGTGGCTGAGGAGTATCCCCTGGCGTTGAAGCCACTTCCCCACGGAAGGACAGCTGGTGTTTCCAGTTTGGGGGCTACAAACAAAGTGGCTGTGAAGAGCGCCTACGTTTTTATTTCCCCGGGGCCCTGGAGCACATGGCAGCTGTGCTGTGTTTAGCTTCCGGAGGGGCCCGGGCACTGGGCCTTCCCACCAGCAGGGGCGAGGGGCCGTACCCACCTCCTCACCTGCGTCCGCTGCTGTCACTGCCTTTCCTTTGAGCCACTCCGATAGGTGTGCAGTGATGTCTCATTATGCTTTTAAGTTGCATTTCTTTACGGCTGATGACGGCGAACGGCAGGTTTTCCAGTGTGCTCACTTGCCACCTGTGTATCAGTTGCAGCGGACTCTCTCTGCCCGTCTTTTGCCCGTTCTCGAACTGGATTGGTTGACGGCTTTAACCGTTGAGTTATGAGCATCTTTACGTATGCGGGGTACCCGTGCTCTGCTGGGGTGTGCCGTGCTGTGCTGTGGAAACATTTTCTCCTGGTCTGTGACTGTCTGTTCACCCTCTTGAAACAGGCATTGGCAGAATACAAGTTTTTTTATGTGGATGGGGTCCAATTTATCCTTTTTTTTTTTTTTCATGAATCATGCTTCTAGTATCCAGTCTAGGAACTCTTTGCCCAGCCCTCAGTCTCAAGTATTTTTTCCTATTTTTTTTTCTAAAAGCTTGATAGTTTTACTTTTTACATCTAAATCTATGGTTCGTCCTTGGCTAGTTTTTGTATCAAGCTTGGGGTTTAGGTAGAGGTTTATTTTATTTTATTTGCCCGTGGCTGTCCAGTGGTGCAGCACCGTATGTCGAAGAAATTCTCCTTCCTCCCTTTGTTTCTGTGCCTTTGTCAAAAACCAGTTGAGCAGGTTTGCATGGGGCTGCTTCTGGGTTCTGTGCTGGTCCGTGTGTCTGCTCCTCTTCCGGCACCATGCCGTCCTGGTGGCTGTGCGCGTACGCTTGTGTCTATGTGGCGTTGCCCTCGGCGTCGGGTGAAGGAGTTCCTCCTGCTCTGTTCTTCTTCATCAAGTGACTGCTATTCTAGGGCCCGCACCTTTCCGTAGAAACTATAGAACACATTTGTCCATGACGATTCAAACTATCGCTGTGATTTTGATAGGAGTTGTGTTGAACCTGTGGATGAACTTGGAGAGAAGTGACGGCCTCACTGTGCTGAGTCTCCAATCCATGAACAAGGTGTTGCTCCCCATTATTAGCTCTGCTTTGATTTCATTGATCAGCATGTTGTGATTTTCAGCATATAGATCATGGACACATCTTGGGAAGTGTATGTGCAAGAATTTAATTTTCTTTGGAGCTACTGTGAGTGGCGCAGTGTTTTTAATTTCAGTTCCCACATACTTGTTATTAGTGTACAGAATTGCAATCGCTTTTTCTGTGTAGATCATGTACCCTGTAATTTTAATGCACTCGCATATGGTTTTAGGAGATTTATTGTGTAGATTTTGGAGATTCCTTGGGACTTTCTATGTAGAAGTAATGTCATCTGCAAAACCATTTTACTTCCTCCTGGCCGATCTCTGTGCCTCTTATTTCCTTTTCTTGCTGCGTTGCCAGAGACCGTACCATGCAGCACGGAAGTCGTGATTCAGGGAAATCATTCCGTCCACCACTGAATGCAGGGTGGGGGCACACTCGGCTCACAGTGCTCTTGTACAATCGTGTACGAGAATAAACTCACAACTGCAAACCTTCCTTTGCACTACCCCAGCGGCTGGCTTTTTGTAGATGCTCTTTATCAAGTTAAGGTCATTTCTATGCCTCACTTACTGAGAGGTCCCTCGTTTATTAAACTTCGCTGTCTGTAAAACCTGGTGCTTTGGGACTCAGCCAGGCTCTCGTTCCATCCCCAGGGTCCACAGTGGCAGGAAAAGGGTCCAGGGCTCTAGGCTCAGGTTTTTGACTCTTATCTTCTGTCCTGGCCGCCTGCTCTCCTCTGCCCAGGCCCCTCCTCCGTACCAGGCTCCCAGCCAGTCAGGAGAAGGCGCTCTGACAACCTCACTCATTCGGTAAGCCCTGAGCCCTGGAGGCCCCGGAGTACAGGAAGCAAGGCACACACACCTTCTCCCAGAGAAACTCGGTCCAGTACGCAAATTCCATTGGCCCCTCCACTGCAGCCCCATCCCATTGTGGGAGGTTCCCCGGCCCTTTCCCCTTGGGGCTGCCCAGGGCTGTGGCTCCAGGACAGCTTTCCCTGCTTCCTTTCCCAGGAAGTGTTTGTCCCTAACAGCCCCCAGAACCCTCTCCTGGCTGCCTCACAGCCCAGGGGAGGCAGCCTGCTGGCCCTCACGTAGCAGAGCCCCCAGCCTCCCCACGCCCCCCCCAGCCCAGCCCTGACCCTGGAACCCTCTGCAGAGCCACAAGCCACCTAACACCCGTGGCCACAGGACGACATACTCTTGATGTTCTTGCTTTTTTCCCCTAATCAAGGGAACAATTTCTCTATATGCAAATCTCCTCAATAATAATAATAATATCATTATCAGTGTGGCCTCAGGCAGAGTCTGGCTGAAATAGAGCAGCTGAGTTTATGTATAAAATGAAAACTCAGGTTTTCAGTATAAACGGCTCTGAGTATCATCGCGCAGGTGCCTGGGAGCACGGGGAGGCCCATTTCCCCTCGAACAGTGTCAGCTGGAAAGTCGGTAGCAGGTGTCCCGAGATACCTGGCTGTTGAGTTCTCATCTGAATGTCTGAGAAATCACCCCCCACCCCCAGCTCCCTGCACTGCCCCTCCTCCTGCTCAGGCCAAGGCCAAGGTTGCATGAGCCTGGCCAGCAGGCAGCCCAGAGCCAGGCCCCGCCTCCACGAGCATTTACTGGGCACCTGCTCACTGTGGGCCAATGGCCGCCTAGGCCACATGGGTGGAGGCAGGGATGGCAGTGGCTGCTCACAGTCTACAGGAGGAGGTGGGCAGCACAGAGCAGGATATGCGGCCAGGTCTGTGACCCCTGCAGCCCAGGGCATGTGGGAACCGCCCACCTGGACTTGGGACTTGGGGAGCGTAGTGAGGCACTGACCTTGGGCACAAGCTGTAAGGGGCACTGAAAACGCTGTAGTGCAGCCAACTAATGCTTTAATACAGTATCTTTAACAATCAAAATCAGTGTAAAAAATTGAGATGAACAGAGTACTGAAATTGTAAGGAAGCCTATGGGAAGGCCATCAGAGCAGGGGTGTGGTCACTACTCCACACTGGAGAAAGGCAAGCAGGATGGAGAGATGCAGGGAGGGGATCCCGGCACAAGCAGGAGGGGCCCCGGTCCTGCTGCCCCTCCCCTGTATGATCAGACTCAGCGTCTTGGGATCCCCAGGGCCTGCGCCCCTCCTGCAGCGCTGAGCCCAGCAGACCTGTGCGCACCACACCTTCCTTTCTCAGCCCACAGCCCCTGCACCCTCCTCCCTCCCCTGCAGGCAAGTGGAGGGACAGGCTGGACACAGGCTGCTTCAAGGGCCCTACAGAGGAGAAGGCCGAGGCTGTGGATGCTACTCGCTGGTCTCAACTGTTAGGTGGTCCCGTGGAGGTTTCAGAACGAAGCCCCAAAAGCATCTGGAGAGTGGAGGAGTTGGGGACAGTGGGTTAAGGATAAAGGTGGGACAAAGCTGTGGTGTGCAGACCGGGCCCCTGGTGACAGCAAGACTGTCCTCTAGTCACAGGTGCAAGGGCCCCACTGATAGGAAGGGGTTTGTCCAGGTCCAGACCTGGTGGCCAGGAGCAGGGAGTCAATGACAGCAGAGAGCCAGGTTGACTGGGGACAGATCCGGGGTGCGGGGGGAGAGGCTGGAGCAGATGGGACAGCAGAGGATCTGGCAGAGCGTGGGGGATGCTGGCTGCATGGCTCAGGGTCACATTTACACAGGTCAGAGGATGAGCGGGGAAATGCAGGCGGGCTCCCAGGAGTACCTGCCTTTCTGACCACGGCCAGAAAAAAGTCCGTCCTTGAGTTTCCCTCCCAGGAGTGGCCCTGTGGGAACCAGAACCGGCACTCCAGACCAGCCAGAGATAGCCATCCCAGTCCCCTTACTACAGCCAGGACTGCTGTCCTCGTCCCAGCAGGGGCCTGTCCTGACTCAGGCCTACTTAGGGCCCATTCTCCTGACACCCGCCCTGGGAAAGGACGGAGTACAGGGCAGTCAAACTGGAGGTGAGGCTGTCCTGGGGGCCACGTGCTGGGGCTGTGTCCAGAAGAGGGGGTGGGCATCTCCTGGGCTGAGTGGGTGCTCCTGGGCCGAGTGGGCTCTGCAGCTCTGCCCAGCCCGCCCTGGCCCACGCCCGCTGCCACGGAAGGATTCGGGTGTGCACTGCTCAGCTGGGCTCAGCCACCTTGGCCCCTTGGGCTGCAGCTGGACCCGGCCATCCTCCTCCCTCTTTGTTACAAACTGAACCAGAGCTTCATGAAAGGAACCAAGGCTAATAATTTAAGAAGTAATCTGTTATTAGTGTGGCACTGATGCGTTGAGCTGACCGAAGTGCCTTTCAGCGGATTATTATTAAATATTAAGTCTATTGATTCAATTCAGAGTGGTGCTCGGGTCAGTCCCTAGCAGCTAGGGATGCACATTTTTTCCCCGTGATTTATAAAAAGCAAGCCCACCCCACGGAGCTCTGTGGCCTCACCAATGTCACTGTCCAACATCAGCTGGGGGCCCACCCTGCCGCCTGTTACACGTGACGCTGAGGGTTCGAGAAGCTAAGGGGGTTGTCCAGGCCATGCAGCATGTCAGTGGCAAAACGGGGACTCAAACCCAGGTCTGTCTGGGTCAGGTCTCTGCCACTTTGGGGCTGGGTGCCAGGCTCACAGTAGACTCATCAAGTGTGACTTCGGGGACCCTGATAGAATGGGTCACCCTACGAGCTGGCCATCTAGAGCATCCATGGAAACTTCGGGCTGGACATTGGCTTCAGAGTGGATGGAAGTGATTTTTTAAATCCACCTACAAAAGGCCCCAGACTGCTGGCATTCTTGTAGCTCCAAATGATGCTGGTGTTTTAAGTGTTCGACGCCATGAAAGAATGAAGGCACTAGAAGGGGGTGAAAAGCGTGCAGGAAAGGGGGTCCGGTGACACCGGAAGTAGAGGCTTTACGCCAGCTGACCGGGAGCCCGCACTCTGGGTCCCACAGGGGCAGCAAGGCCAGCGCTCTCCTTCCCACGTGGCTTCAGAATCTCGGTGGAGATTCTTCCCACTAGTGCCACCTCCCCAAGCAAGACGGGCCCAGACCTCCATTCCAGCCCATCTGCTGAGCTTCTTTCTCAAGCTACTGCTCAGTCAGCAAGGTTTACCCGTTGGGCGTCTAAGGCTGTGAACGAGCACAGGGCTTGACAGCCTCCATCTTCTTGTTGGGGTTCTGGAAGGCAATACTTTCTTCCCACTGGCCCGGCACAGACTGATCACTAACAAGAGAATGAAAGAGGAACGCGCGGGCTGGAGATGCACGCTGGAGCCGGAGGCAGAATGGCGAGAAAGGCTGTCCTGGCAGGGCGGTGCTGCAGGGGGACCGGAGAAGCTGACCCCAAGACCCCAGGCGTCCTCGGGGCCAGGACGAGCAGAACTTTAGGAACGGGGGTTGCATCTGGAACTCAGGAGTGCAGGCTCAGGTAGGCCGTTGAGGATAATGAACATCTTAGTCTCCCGCTGAGTTCTGAACCTCTCGAGAGAAACAAAAGTGTAAGGCACAGAGGTGAACACCCAGCTTATTCCTGACAGAGCTGGCGTGCCCAGGTGTGTGGCAATAATGGGACAAGCCCAGGTGTGGCGCAGGAATGGGGCAGGCCCAGGTGTCGGGCAGCAGTAGGCTTCGGACCCAGGCCCCCAGAGTTAGCTGGCACTCCCCTGGCCTGCCCCTGGATGTCCCAAGCCTCCCTCTGGGGGCTCTGAGCAGGGTGAGAGCGGGCCGGCTGCGCCCTCGACAGGCAGCGGAGGTGGGGTGGCCTGTATGCACCTGCCCTGCCCCCAAACACCTGTGTCTGGGGGCTCCCTCTGGGGCATGAGTGGGGGGGACCTGGAGGGGCCCAAGCCTCACTCTCATCCTATACAGGTTCCTCCCCAAATAGGGAAACATCCGGAGAGGAGCGAGCTCCCTCCAAAGGCACACAGATCAGCAGGAACAGCCTGGGGCGGCCAGCGATGTGGAGGGTGTGAACAGATGGGGAGCTGCCGGGCTCCTGGGCTTTTCCAGCTGGAGGAGCTGTGAGGAGCCCGATCAGCTCAGCTGACACCAGGGGCGGTGCATGTCCAGAGGCCATGTGGCCGAACCGGAGGGACCTTAAAGAGGTGGACCTGTGGCCTTGTGCACCCCTGTCCCTGCCCTGCATTGTGTAGCTGGGAGCCCCTCCGAGCCCAGGGACCCCTCAGCCACACAGAGGCCCCCAGACCCTCCCCACCTGCCATCGCTCCTGGCCCTGCCCCTCCTGCAGCCTCCTATCTGCCAGCGCGCAAGCCATACATCTCGGTGTGTGACAAATCACTTTTTAATTGCCTCAAGGAAGAAATCCATTAGTCTTTCCTTTACGTGAGAACCATCATAATACTCTGCGCACAGCCCGAGCTGGCTGGAGGCCGAGGCTGGGGGCCGCGGGGCTATTTTTAGTTCGCACCAGCATCCCACTCCGAGCATTCATTTTACGGAGAGGAGAATTAAATCTTCCCTGACAGCCCAGGGCCTCCTCTGCCCACGTCAGGAGAGCCTGCTCGCTACAGACCGGGGAGGGAGGCTGCCAAGGAGGGGAAGCGGATTAAAATGGTGTATTAATTGTCCAGATAAATTTGCGTCACCTTCCATGCAAAATCTGTTTCCCCTTAAACAAGTTGCAATCACCAGCCTCCTAAGCGGCTAAGCTGACCTGAGGCCCCGCCCTGTGGGGTGCCACTGCCTGCTCCCCACCCCCTGCACCCCCACCTCCTAGAGGACGCCACAGCACCTGTTCCCTTTGCAGCCACTGGATGGTCCCAGCAGAGAGGCGCTGAGTCTCCAGCCGGGCCCCATCCCCCTTCCTTCCTGAGACCCCAAAATGCCACCAACTGCCAAACTAGGAACTCGGGGTGCAGGGCCCATCTGGGGCTCCAGCAGCCCTCGGCTCTAGAGCAACGTCAGCAGAAAGTGGTGTTTGTGGCTCGACCCGGAGGCCACCTCCAGGTCACAGGGGACAGGCCTGCCTTTGCTCAGGACAGACTGGTTTCAGCAGAGATGAAGGAAGTGAGAAGGAGAAAGAGTGGGAGAGAGACAGAGAGAGAACAGAAGGAAGAGGGCGCTGAGGAGAGGAAATTCTGCCCAAGGAGGAGGAGTCAGGTGAGGGGGCTGGCTGGACCACGGGCCAGACCCCCATTCAGGCCTTTGACACCAAAGCTGCCAGTCAGGACAGGGGCGAGGGCTGGGGCCAAAGGAGGAGCTCCCTGAATTTCAGTGAATGCATGGATGGATGGATGGCTGGCTGGCTGGCTCTGGCGCCCCTGGGCTCTGACAGGCTGGCACGTGACTGCTAAGGTCGGGCAACCCTAGCAGAGAGCACACCCCTAGGAGTGCGTCCTCGCTCTCACGGCCCTACCTGTTCTTTACGGAAGCGTGCTGGTTTTCGAGGGCGGGCTGACTTTTCCACCGGAGTGTGTGGGCGCAGGGCCTCGGAGACATTATCCTACAGCAAGGGTCTGAGGGGTGGCCAGGCACCGTGAGAGGGGTCAGTGCCGCTTCGTCCCAGTGCTTTCTTGGTGCGCTACGGGGAACCGCCTCGCCATTCACCGGGAGAAGTCCTGGGGCCGGTCACTGATGCTCACCCCAGCAGGCTTGGCTGAAGACAGTGCCCAGGGGAGCTGACCGCGCAGCCACCCTCGGCCACAGCTTGGGCCCCAGGAGGAGATGCCCAGGCAGCCACAGGTTCTTTGAGGCCCACGGGCATCGTTCACAGAGGCGCCGGCCCCACAGGAATGCGGCACTGCCGGGAAGTGTGGGAACCCTCGTCTCAGTGGGCAGCTCCCCTGTGCTTTAGTCGGTGTTTTTAAAATCAGAACGAGAAAGCACAGTATAAGATGATTTCTGCTCAAGCGATGCAAGGTTACCAAGTTTAGGTCTCACCTGATGCTCGTAACCTTGATTGTAAATCCTTTAGTTATAGACTTGGCCTGTAATAACCTCCACCTGGTACTAAACTAACGGCTGAGGAAAGCGGCAGCGGGCTGAGCACCCCTCCCCGCTGAGTTCCAGGTCCCATGGAGTCTGCCACAGGGCTCCTGGTGCCCTCCTCACCCCACGCCGACTCCCGGGGGGGGCAGAGAGCGGGGGTGTTCTCAAGCAAATAAGTCGCACTGCATTTTCATCAAAAAGGGAGGGCCATGGGGACTGGCTTCGTGGCACAATCAAAGGATAGGGCTTCGGGCCCAGTTCTCTGGGATCTGCTGGCTCCTGGCCTTTGCTCGGTCCTGCTTCATCCCGCCAGGCGCTGGCAGGTGTCCTGGGAGCAGCAGGTGGAGGCCCCAGCGTCAGCAGTAGGGTCCACTGGGGCCTGCGGGACTTGAGAGGGGCTCCGGCCACCGTTCCTAGAGCACAGGGCTGCTGGGGCGGGACGGGGCGGGGCGGGGCGGGGCCGGGACCCAGGCCCCTGGTGCCTCTGGCCAAGTATGGGAAGGGTGGTCTCTGTGGGACCCCAGGGCAGATGTGTGGGTGTGTCTCAGGCCCGGTGTTCACACCAGTGCAGACTTCCAAGCAGCACGGAAGCTCTTTCTAAACAATGGGTCCTGCCAAAGCCTTCGACCCTGACCCCAGACTTATAGTGTGAAACCCTCATCACCTGAGGGTCTCTGAGCTGGTCCCCGGGACGCCACCCCCCAGGGTCTCCTTTACCCCAGGCCTAGCTCCCCAATACTCTGCTCACCCCTCCTTGGCCTGCTGAGTCCCTGGAGCCCATCTCAGATACCAGCCCCTCTAGGGAGCTTCCCAGGACCACCTCTCCTCATCAGCCATGGTCAGGTGATGCCGGGCCCTCTTCACCCTTGAGAGGGGCCGCTCGTCCACCCAGGGAGAGGTTGCTAGGCAGATGCCCAGTGCAGGTGGGGTGACATTGAGCAACAGCTGCAGCGGTGGCCTCTCCCCACGGCTGACAAGCACAGCATTTGGAAAGTGGGAGGCATGTGGCCTGGCCAGGAGGGACACACTGCCCCTCGATCCGTGAGGCGAAGCGTGATTAAGCAGACGGGGGAGCGGGGCCTTCCGGGAAGAGGACACCCTTCCCACCCCCTTTGTCCAAGCCAGAAGAGCCCCCACTCCAGCTGTCAGCCAGGTGCCCCCCACCCTGCCCAGTGAGGGATGCTTTGAGCCCTAACCCCCTCTGACCTCTCCCTCCCTCAGTGTCAGCCACCTCGGAGAGTGCCTGCAGACCCTGGACCCTCCGGCTTCCCAGGGGCAGGAGATGGTCAGAGGGCCCGTCCCTGGAGGCGCACAGCAGGGCCATGGCTGCAGAAACCCCGATGGCCTTTTCCTAACGGTGTCTCTGCGCGCCAGCCCTGCCACCAGCTGGAGAAGCCAGGGCTGAACCTCAGAGGCAGGGGGGCTGGGCCCATGAGCCTGTCCCCGGGGATCCAGGCCAGGGACACTCTGGGGTCGCCAGCCTCCAGCTCTGGTTCCCAGAAGGGACCTCTCTCTGCTGACTTGCGTCAGGACATGGAAGCTTCTCAACCTGTCCCTGCTTATGACTCTCTTCCCGTTGAAAGATTTTGAATCCTTTAGTCCCAGACAAATAGACACATTCTCCTGCCCCTTGAAAGAAATGAGATTTGAATTTGGGATGATTTTATTCAGCAAATGCCCCCAAACCATGCACTTTTCAAAGGGAAACTCCAGGTTCAGTGGGGCCCTTGGGAATCGAAGACTTTTTGTCTCTCGTCTTTTTTCCCCCAGCTCGAACTGAGAAGAGAAAATCTCTGCCTCTCAGAAAGATCTTTTTTTATTTTCTTCTATTTCAGAAAAAAAAAAATCCTCCTTTTTTGGTATCACTGCTCTGGCTTTTTCCATCTGTCCGTCAGTGGACCCTGCCTGGCCTGTGGGTGTCCATCAGGATCAGATTCACAGTGCAGCGAAGGGAGCTCGGGCTTGGGCGCGCAGGGGTGTGCTGGCAAGTGGGTCACACTCAGCTCTGGGGTGGGGGAGCCCAATTTGTCTCACTGGCCAGTTGTGTAAATGCTTGCACCATGGCCAGGTCAGGCCACCAGCGTGAAAGCGGGGTTGGGAAGAAGTAAGTATGATGGGCTCTCATACTAGTGGACCCAGCCCCTGAATTTGCGTGCCAAATTATGTGTTCTTTCTCTTAACCAAGCATCCCCAAACTGCATAAAGCTCAGGCCCCAACAAGCCAAGGCTGCCCCTGGGTATGACGTGCGGGTGAGGTTTCTTAAGGAAGTCGTGTGGGAGGCCCCTGGCCCAGGGCGACGGCACCCGCCAGGCTGTCTCAGACCTGTGCAGGCAGGGGCCCGACTTCCCACTCTGCTGAGGGAGGGTGTGGTCCCCAGGCCTCCAGTCTTTTGAACCTCCCCAAAATGCACTGAGGCCTGCCCGCCTGTCAGGCCCTGGTAGAGGAGTCTGAATCCTGGGTCCCAGCCTGCTCTGTGGCCCGCCACCTCCCCCCATTGCCCAGAGCTCCGCGTGTGATCACAGCCTCCGCATCCGCACAGCCTGCACCCCCCCACCCCCACCCCCGCCGGCCTAGGGCCAGGGTTGTAAACTCGAAACCCTCGGGCCTTCCAATGTGTTTGGCTTAAAAGGTGTTTCATCAAGATTTGAGCCAGTATATAGAAATCTGTGTCACACCAAAACAAATCTCTGACTTTTCTTGAAAAACCAGCAGACCTAGCCTTGCTGGCCTCAATCTGCACCTGGCAGCACCTGGCAGCAACAGGGAGCACTGCGGGACGGCCACTTTCTGTGAGAGGACCAGGACCCTCGGCTCTGGGCCACGGCCCACCGCCGCCTCCCCAGCGCCCTGGCCAGGGTGCGCTGGGCCGCCTCTCCTGCACCCGCACTGCGGTTTTTCTTAGAGAAACATTTCCCCTGCCCAAGTTTCTTTCAGAAGTGAGGAATGAAAGGTAGAGCCAGCAGCCATGCATTTCGAGAGAAATGCGCATGGCATATTTCTTGGTGGGAGTGAAGAATGTTCCTCCTGGGGCCGCCGCACCACACTGTTCCAGGGGACACGCTCTGCTCGCAGTCGGCGGGAGTGGCGCCTCCTGGGGTTGTGACTTCTGTGTGCTTAGTGTGCAAAATGACCCCACTTAAGACGGCCGTTGTTCTTGCGCATCATTGGCCTACCTTACACAGGCCTGGTCTGCATGGCTGTGCAGCCCCCGGGGTCTCATGGGAATCCTGGCAAGGCATGACGAGGGCCGAGTGGGAGGATGGGACCTGTAGGGCCCGCAAAGGCAGCATGAGAAGGGCCGGGGAGACGGGCCCGAGTCAGTGGGGCTAGACAGCTGAGGGAAGGCCGGCCTCAAGGCAGACCTCAGACAGGGGACCGCACAGCCCCCTCCGCTCAGCGGGCCCCTGCTGTCACGTGGGCTACCTGGCAGACTTCTGTTTTACCAGCACAACCCTGCTAGGACGCTGCCCCCTCCAGGAAGCCTCTCCTTCCAGGGAGTTAGCCATGCCCCCTTCTGGACTTCCTCTGAACCCTGTACACACACAGCAGGCATCGTGCAAATCACTGTATGTGTTGTGATTCTGTTGTCATGATCTGGCCTGCTGCCGCCGTGTTCATGTGCCACGGCCACATGTGTGTCCCAGCGCCGAGGACGGTGCCCGGTCCACAGCTGGGACGCACTGAGCAACTGTGAATTGGGTGGGTGGGTGGAAGGAAGGGGGAGAGGGAGGGAGGAAAGAAGAAGGGAAGGAAGGATGGGAGGGAGGGAAGAGGGAGGGAGGAAGGCAGGCAGGCATACAAGAACTCCAGCCCTGGAGACTGGGCTGAGGCCCAGCACTAGAACTGAAGTAGAGGCAGGGTTTAAGAGGGGTGAGTTCATTTTGGGGATCAAATTTCACCAGAAGGCCAAATTTTACCACAATCTCTGAGCTCCTGGCTGAACGTTTCCTGTACCCTACGACCCCGCCAACCCGCCACAGTGGCAGCAGCCGGCGGGGTAGCAGCCCTGCTTCCTGGGCGTCTGCTCTGCTCCCTGGCCGCCAGGCTGCGCATTCAGAAGATTTCCACTTCTCCAGGGGAATGTGGAATCTCTGCAGGAAACACTGCAGCTCTGACTTTGCAGGACAGCTGGATCCATGCCCTCTGCCCTCCCTTTTTCTCACGGGCACCAGTCTGGACCCACGGTCTTGTTGCTGGCCCTTCCTAGTGTGCAGTGGGAACCCACGGACCAGTTGAGGGTGAAAAATGTGGAAAGTTGAAGGCTTCTGAGGGATACTTATATAGTCCAAAAAAAAAAAGGTGAAGAAAACGATTGCTGAGATCCAAATACCAGGTGAAACTCTGGTCCTTGATTAATTGACTGAGTCATAGAGGCTTTGACCTAGCTCTCTGAAGTTTAATGAATTAGTTGATTAGTTGCATAAAGTTGCTTGACCTCCACAAGGAGGGAGTTGGTCATTGGTCTTTAGCTAATGGCGTGACCAGTGAGTTGCTTCCAGTGGCCCTGGAGCAGTGACCTGGAAGATGGGTGAGTGCAGGATCCCCTGCAAACTGGCCCTCGCCAAGAAAGGACGCCGGGGCTGTCCTGAGCAGGGCAAGGTGGCCTCCCTGCTGCCCCAGCTGTGTGTGACCAGGAATTTCCGCTCTTCTTCCTCCTCACAGCTGCCCTCTGTTCTTTCTCTCACTCCCCACCCCTTCCTTCTGGGTCTGCACGTGTTGACGGGTGGCCGCCGTGTGGGAAAGGCCCCTCCTCCTCCTCCTCAGCTCGGAGAAGGGGCACAGGAAAGGGTCCCTTTAGATAGAGTTCATCAGTGCGTCTGGGCTGGGACACTTGTCATAATTATTGATGTAAACTGGACGCACTGAGTTCGAGGATGGGAGAAAGGTTGATGTTATTATAGGCACCGGACTTGATTTGGTCAATAAAGCAAATTGGTTTAAGCGAAAATAAAGCAGTGTTTGCAAGTACATTAGAAGAATAAAGTAATTGCTGTCCAAGGTGCACGGAATATAAATCTCTGTTTGCTGGAAATTATTACCATGTGGTATTGATTACTTAGAACCTGCCATTGCTTTTTTAAGTTATAGTCTATGAAAGGGTGATACATTTAACAAAAGCTCCCCCAGTGTGTGCAATTGGAAGACACAGGAGTTACACGGTGTGTTGCCCCCCCCCCCCAGTGTCATGTGACTGCCCCCTAGGCTCGGCCGGCAGGCACCGTGGCCGCACACCAGGAGCCCTGCCCACTGCGGGTCTCCCCGGACCCCAGGCACGGGTCCGTGGCAGGCCCTGGGAGGCTTCCCTCCCCTCATCTGCCTCACCAACAAGAGGATGACCTCAGCAAGGCGGATACTGTCCCTCCTTCTCGTGGTTCCTGTGGGCTCCTCCGGAACCAAGCGTCATGCCTGGGTGGGGGGGCAGGGCGCCATTAATACTGGCTGAGTGGGAATGAATGGCTTTTTTTTCACTTTTATCTTTATTAAAAATTTTTTTAATTACAAAAGCAAACAGGCTCATTATAACAAATGAATACATTATTTTTAAATATTTAAAAATATTTTTCTAATTATAAAAATTAGATATGCACATAGAACATTTATAAGATGCAGAAAGCTATTAAAAAGGTAATAAAATTCACCTACAATCCCATCACCCAGTGATAACCCCTGCTTACATGTCGGTGTATTCCTGCATGCCAGTCTCACAGATAACGAATGTTTTAATTACAAAATTGGTGATATGATGTATGTACAGTTTAATGTTTCACTCGCTGTTATATCATTTATTCCTATCATTTAGTTTTCCTCAAAACATTGTTTTTAATGGTTGCATAATACTCCATCTTGTGGCCATGCTGTGACTTACGTCGTCCTTCCCTCTCTGGACAGTTCGGACCCTCCCAGGGTTCAGCGTTGGGAACCCTGCTCTGCGGGTCGGCCTTGTTCATAAGTCCCTCCTCCCGTCCCTGAGTATTGCAAAGAGTCAGTTCTGGCAGCCACAGCGACGGTGAGCGTTACCGAGCCAGCCGGCTCGGGTGTGTGACCTCTGAGTTCACACAGGGCCCCACGCTTGGTTTGCCGTCTGCTGTCCCATTCAGGAAATTCTTTACTTTTTAACAAGGAACCCCCATTTTCATTGTGCACTGCGCCCCAAGCCTGGTTATGGAGCACTCGCCCACCGGCGTGGGGTCAGGGCCTTCCGGAACCAACAAGGGCCTTCAGTTCCCATGAAAGCAGAGACTGGTGGGCGATCTCGTGGGCCCCGCTATGCCTGGTAAAAGAATGGCCAGCCACACACAGAACTGTAAGGCACCGGTGAAAGAAACTTTCTTCTGAACCATTTGAAGGCGTGGCCCGATGCTCGGTCACCCCAGAGCACTCTTATGTGTGTTTCCTATCGACGAGGACGCCCCCCGCCCCCGCAGCAGCGGTGCTGAGCCTTTTCCATCTCGTGCACACGTAAAGTGATCGCTAAAATTCTCTGGCACACCAGAAAATACAGTATATCTTTTGCCAACCTAACTAAAAAATACACATATCATGTTGATCCATTCACACTGGACGGCTCTTCCTGTGCTGGCTGTTGTCGCGTTTCTATGTGACAGTCTGGGGGGAAGGAAGTCAGTGTCCCCAGCTACACAGTCAGGTGTTGCGTGTTTTAAAAATTCTTGTGGCGCACCAGTTGAAGATCACTGTCCTGCGTAACCGTAGCAGAGCCCTCAAAATCAGGAAACCAACATCACCTGATCCTCGGTAAGGTTCGCCAGCTGTCCCAAAATGTCAGCATCGCAGGTCACAGGTCATGTCCTTCAGTCTGGAGCAGCTCTTCATTCTGTCTGTGACCTTCGTGACCTTGCCGCTTTCGAAGAGCAAAGCCCAGTCATTTTGCAGGATGTCCCACAGTTTGGGTTTGTCTGAAGTTTCTTCGTGATTAGACTCAGACTATGCGTCCCGGGCAGGAATCTCACGGGAGGGATGCTGAGGTCTGGGGGCGCCGGGTGCCTGTCTTGCCCACCAGTTCACTGGGTCGCTGGGTTAAGGTGGCGTCTAAAGGCTTTTCCACTGTAGAGTTGATCTCTTCCCTTTGAAGATAGTATTTGAAGATAGTAAGTGTTTGTGGGGAGGTATGTGAAGACGTTATATATATGCTGTTTCTCATCCAACTTAGTTTATTCACGTATTCATTTATAACCTTATGAACTCATAATTGTATTATTCCGCGGATTATAATCCACGGCTTAATTCTTTATTTTGTTGCACGAATCGTCTCTTGGGTGGTGGGGGCCCACTCAGGGCGGCCTCAGCGTCCTTTCACGCGGGGCCGCCACTCTTCGGACGCACCCTTGCTTTCCGAACAAGAGGCTCCAGGCCCATGTTACACTTTCCTGCAATCAGCCGTCTCTCCAAAGAAGCCTGGTGCCGTCCTGTGGAAGGTGGTGTTTAGAAGCCAAGATCTGGGCATGCGTGCACTCATTGGTATTGGGATGTGACTGCTCCCAAGGCTTCCCAGAGGGTAGAACTGCAGAATATATGAATTATATTGATACATGTGTGTGTGTTGTGTGCACACACACATGCACACACTTACATCTATATGTCTATATAGAGAGGTAGGTCTATTGAAAACCATTAGTTCTCCCTGATATAGCCAATTCCAGCGCACCACCAGGGACCTCATTCTTGCTTCCTCCTTTTCCCTATTTGTAACTATCTTCTCCAGGAGTAAGAAACCGGCCTGCAATTATCCTTCAATGTGCTGACCCATTTGACCAGTCTCCCTGTATGTAACCAGTCTCACGGCTCTGCCACCATCTCCTCTGCCACACAGAGCCCCTCCTCACCCACCAGTAAGGGCTCCAGGCTCAGGGGAAAGAGTGGTATGATCGATTAGCCATGTCTGCCATGCACAGAGGAACAGGAAGTGGGCAACAGCCAGCCCCACATAAGCCACCTCTGACTTAGGATAATCAACAGGAACATCCATATTGATCAGGCGACCATGTATTTTTGAAAGAAAAATAATAGTTCCTAATTATAACTAATAAAAATTGATCATTACACTGGGACACCAGGTGTTACCCAGGGCACCTAGCGTCCTGTCCCCTGGGTATACTGGGAAAGCTGTGTCCTGGGTCTGCTCTTGGCATCCCTGACCTTCCTTGTCGGGGTCACACTTGCTGCTCGCTGCCCCTTGTATGGACATACAAGGCTTGTTGAGAATGAAGGTGACCATGCGTGGGGTGCTATTACAGCTGGCCAGGACTCCCAGGCCCTTTTTCATTTCCTTCTGGGTTGTCCCTGGATGGCGGCAGGAAGCTACAAGTATTGGACCATCTCCTGCCACCAGAGAGACCCCCGCCCATCTTCATCCTGACTCCCCATGTTCGGCCCCCAGAACCCGAGCTCTGAAGATGGGGCCCAGCAAATGCGTCAGAAATGGGCCAACCCACTTCCTCTCCGATGCCCTGGGGCTTTCAGGAAGTCCACTCCGGCCAAATGCTTTAGAGAAAATGCGGTAAGGGTTTGTCCAGCTTTATCTTAAATTCGTTCATCCTACAAATATTTGTTGAGAATGTGCTATCCACTAGACAACATTCAGAGCGACTAAAACAAAGACCCCTTCTGGCTGGGACAGACAGACAGAGAACAAAAATAAGTACCGTAATCCTAGCATGTCAGGGAGTGCCATGTGCTATGGAGGGGAGAGCCGCTCGGGGTAAGAACGAGCAGGTGGGGTGGGCGAGTTTCATTGCTCATGAACTTGGAGTGCCTCTTGCATGCTAGCCCCACCCTGCCAGGCCCTGCTGGTTAACCAAAAGCACAGCCCGTCCCAGGGCGTGGCTCCTAGTCAGGGTGGAGACAGACAGCACAGCTCAGAGGAGGAGCTGCTTCTCACCTGGGGAACCGGAGGCCGGAAGAGGGGTGGGAGGCAGGAGGAGTCTTGGGAGGAGACTGTGAGGAACAGAGGATGAATTTCCAGAAGGGGCCAAGGTCAGGCTGAGGGTGCCTGAGGCTGGGGACCACAACTGAGCTGACGGTGACTTTGGGTTCAGGCACCTTTGAATCCACAGATCCAAAGAGTGGCGAGGAGAGGCCTGATGCAAAGGGTTAACCGTGAGCCTCCCCTGGGGACCCTGGGCTGTGAGAGGACCCAGAGGAGGGGCTCCAGGTCCCTGTCCTGTAATGCTTGCCCAGACCCTAGAGCTGGCGTGTGCATCCTTCCTCTGTATGTGAGGGAAGAGGGCCAGAGGGTCCAGGACTTGCCAGAGGTCAATCAGCCAGGAGAAGGGGGAGCTGGGGTTCGAACCCTGACGCAGTGCATGCCAGTCTCCTGTGGCAGAGCAGGGTGAAGGCCAAAGGGACTGATGCAACTCTTAGCAAGTAGCCTTGGCAAGGTGTCATGGTCCCCCCCTGCTCTGCCACACCCCTGTGCCCCTGCCCAAGCTCTGAAGCCCGGAGAATGATGTCTCCTGACATGACCCCTGACCTCACTCAGCCTGCTGCAAAATGCTGGGCCAAGGGTCAGGAGAAGGATGGTTCCCTTTCCCCACCTTCCCAAGAACCATTTCCAGTCTTGTTCACTTGGAACAGTGGGTTTGCCAGCCCTGGCCATACAGGGTCCCTCTTGCTTGCATGGGGCCTGCAGCATGGTCCACAGAATATTGAAAACAGAGAGAGAGAGGCAGACCTCCATCCAGAGCGTGGCAGGGGAGTCGGGAGGAGAGGGCCGTCTCTGAGGTGCTGTCAGTGAGAGCCGGATCTGGGCCAGCGCTGCGGAGACAGGGCAGTGAGACATGACTGCGTGCCCGCTCTGCACCCCGAGACCAACGCGGCCGCCCGCGTGCCCCATCCCCGGGAGTGTGTCCTTGGGTCTCCCAGCCTGGTCCATGGTCTGGGTTCTATGCTCCATCCTAGTGCTCACTGCAGGAGGGGTCTGGAAGGAGAGGAAGGGGGACGTAATATTGGGGACACACTGGGTCCCGGCAGCCCACCCCTTCCTGGATACAAAGAAGGGCACGGAGTCACCCCGGCTGCTTTCTTCGCACGGGAGAACCCTGCCCCTGCCAGGACAGTGCGGTCCTTGCTGGCCCGGGGCTCAGCCGTGCCTCCCGGTCCACCCCGCATCACTCACTTGTCCCGCCAGTCATTCAGCAGACATTTGTAGAGACCTACTGTATGCCAGATGCTGTTCTAGGTGTTCATACAGCTGTGAGTGGGACACACACGACCTGGACTCAGGGAGCTTCCCATCGGTCAGGAAGTTGTCGGTCAGGAGGGGAGAGGGTGTTGCGAAGAAGAAACAGAGCCCGACAGGCCCCTCAGGGAGCTCCTGTCACTTCAGCCCCATGGTCCAGGTGCCACATAAAAGGGATGCTGTGGAAGGTGACATGACTGGTCCCCAGTTCAGTTCTGAACCACCTGCCTAAACTCAGGGATAACAAGTCCACCCAGTGCTGCCTTCCATCCTGTGCTTGGGGCAGACATTACTAATGGATCACAGCACCCGTTCTTGCCCAAACTACACGCAGTCTTGAACCCTTCCCAACCTGGCCTTGCAACTGTCGGCAGGCGCTGGTGAGAAAGAGGGAAGCAACTGGCCCTCCCTGCTCCTGCCCCTGTCCCCTGCCTGCTTGTGTCTGGCCCTTTCTCTCCCATGTTCAGCCTCACACAGATGCTCAGCATGTCCTTCAAGCCTCCCCTTGGTAGCCCCCTTTGACCACAGTTGGGGTCTTCTTCCTTCCCCAGGATGTGAGCGTTGTGGCCTTCCCCCGTTGCCCCAGCTCCTGGGACCACTTCCCTTGGCTTGCTCCGTCGCCCAGGAACAGGAGACAAACCTCCTTTAGGACAAATCAGAACCCAGCTGACTTCCCAAGCCAGATGGTGGGGCCCACGTCTGAGCGTTGACGTTTTCAGATTTTTTTCAAGAAATCTGATCATGGAGGCGAGAAGGAGGCTCACAGAGGTACAGGCCACCTCTGTCAACACTGGGCAATGACATGGGAAAGCTGGCACCTTGCAGTAAACTGTGAACCTCCCCAGAGCCCCAAGCACCTGCAGCCTGGTGGCCTCCAGCCCGGGGAGGCCACAGGGCGGGGTCCGCTCCGGGGGCTGGATCAGCACGCAGCCTTGGAATCTATTTATGGGACGCTCAGAGCTCTCCCTGATTTAGAACCAGAGAAAACCGACAGCTTCGACTGACAGAAAGCACCACAAAAAGCAAGGGAGCATTTGTTTCCATTTTTAAAGTGGTGACACTTTTCTGGGGGTACACGTGGGCAGGACCTCAGGAGGCAGCTGGGACCCGGACTTCTCCGAGCAAGCAGCCTGTCGCTCCCTCCTCCTCCTTCGGGGCCAGCCCGCTTGCGGCCCCTGCACCCTTCTGCCTTCTTCTCCTTCCTGACCCCAGGCTGCACCCTCCTGGAGGCCCACTGTCCCCTCCTCTCCCAGGGCAGACGAGCCAGGTCCCCAGCGTATGGGCAGACACCCCCCTGAAGCCAGGCCTGAAACCCCTGAAGTTCCCCATCCCACCCCTTTCGCTTCCCATCGCCGGGTCTGTGGTCTTGTCTCCCAACAACTCAAATCCAACGGCGTCCTCCAGCCCACCGCCAGCCCCACCCGAGCCTTTCGCTTCAAAATGTCCATCTTAGGAATATGTGGGGATGGCGAGGCCAGCAGATCAGGAGGTGCTTCCCGCTAAACAGACAGTGTGTTACTCACTGCCCCGCCCCCTGGGGCTGGAGAGCAGGCCAGGCCACTCAGGCCCCGCAGGGAGGCACCAGGGTTGGTCAGAAGGCAGAGGGAGATGGCCGAGGGACCTGGGCCAGACCCTTCATGGTGGTCTCTGGGGGAAGACGGTGGAGCAGGCTCAGAACCGGCCAGTGGAGTAGGGTCTGCTGGCTCTGGGGCTCCTCTGCTTGTCATGTTCCTGCACCGGGCGATGGGGGTCGGGGTCTAGTGGCTCTGAGTGTGACAGCCCCATTGCGGCAGGGGTGGGGGTGCTCTGCGTTGTCTGGTTTGCACGTGAAAGGTGTGCTCACTGGCCAGTTATTTACTCTCTCTAGGAAGTGACCGGTCCTGGGAGGGGTGGTCTCCCCAGAGTGAGGGAGGCCCGAGATGTCAAAGCGTCAGAAGCCCAGAGTGAGAAGGCAGGATGGATGCACCTCCCCTGGACGTTGCCAAGGTTGCACCAGACCCTTGCCAGGCTCCGGGCCTTCCAAACTTCTTTGTACAACACCCAGCAGTAGAAAAAACACAGACCTGATCGTCTCATAAACACACACGCACATGCACACATGCCTCATGCCCATGGGAAGGTTGAAGACCCCTGAGGCCCTCCCAGGTCTCCAGCCTCATCTGAGCCCCGCCCCCTCCCTGTTCCCCTGACAGCCGGCCTCCTGAAGGTCCTCAGGTGCTCCACCCAGCTGCCTGGGCTGCCCCTGCCCCTCTTTGCGGTCCCTGGGGAAAGGTGCTCGCAGAGCCAGGCTCCTGCCTCAGCGTGGACCTCAGCTGGTGGCGTTCTAGGTCCAGGAGCGCCTGTCCGTGAGAACCTGCCCCACCCGGGCAGCCCCACCCCTTCGCAGGTGCAGCTCTCAGCAGAAACTGGTAGACAGACGTTTGCAGGTGGGTTCCTAAGCCTCTCGTAGCCCTGGGAGAGCATTCCTGCTTTCCCCCATTAGTCTGATGGGCAGATGGGGGCTCGAGAGGCTCAGTGGCTTCCAGATCGCATCATCAGAAAGGGACAGAGCCAGGTTCCACACCAGGCTGGTATTGCTCCTAAGTTCCTAACCTCCCCGTGTGCGCCTGCGCTCACCCCCAGGAGTCTTCTCTTGTGGGGATCGTCCAGGCCCAGCCCCCAGCGACATGGCGACTGTGTCCTCCACCCACCTCCCGGGCTCCGTATTCTGTTTTGGGCAGAGACCCAGCATTGGTGGGCTTGCAGTGGTCTGCAGGCAGGGGCTCTCTCCCTGCTGAATGCTGGTTGGTGGGGGTATTAGTATCCCCACCCTGCGTGGCAAGGACCACAGACCGCCAGGCTTAGGCCAGCAGGAACTGATTCCCTCAGTCTAGAGGCTGAAAGTCCAGGAGCCCCCAGGGGCTCCAGGGAAGGGTGCTTTCTCGCTTCTTCCAGCCTCTGGGGGCCCTGGCTTCCTCTATCATTGATGCACTGCTCCAGTCTCTGCCCCTATCGCCTCACGGCCTGCGGGTCTGAGTATGCGTGTGTCCACATGTCCTTCTTAGAAGACCACAGCCGTGTTGGATTTAGGGCCCCCCTCGTCCAGCATCACCTCATCTTAACGTAACTGATTAGATCTGCAAAGACCCAGTTTCCAAACAAGGTCACATTCTGAGATTCTGGGTGCACGTGGATTTTGGGGGGACCCAACTCAAGCCAGTCCAGGGGCATCTTCTCTTCCTCCTGTCTGTCTCCTGGATGTGTCCCAGGACCCGGGACACAGGGCCCTGACCTGGGCCCTGTCTGATCCCAGCATGTCCAGGGCTGTCAGAGCAGGTAGGAGACTGGACGAGGCATCCGAGCCCGGCCCAGCAGCAGGCCCAGCTCCCTCTGCTCCCTGAGCCCCGCCTTCCTCAGTGGGGCAGTGAGGACTGGGCCAGAGACTTCCCAGCTGTTAGCCTGTGGTGACACTCTAAGATCCAGAATGTTCTATAGCCTCTTTCTTTATAGATCTTTATTTTTTAGTAGAAAAGCAAGTGGAAGCTGCGATTGTCATTATGCTTTAAAAGCTTTGGCGAATACTCTCGGCGAATACACATTCCAGTGAGACAGTAGAAACGCAAGGGAAGATTTGCTCCATTTCTCACCGTGGCTCCTTGCAATCCATCAGTGAGTCGCCACATGTTTCTTGAGTGCCTACTGTGTGCCAGACTCAGGCCTAGGCACAGACTGGGGCATGGGGTGAATGGCAGGGACTGCATCCCTGCCTACGGCGGGGCTCACAGCCACAGATCCTGCTGGCATCGTGGTGGGGAGAGTCAGCAAGAGGTATTTCCAGGGTCTGGAAGGAGGAAATAGAGTCGTGGGGGAACCGGCTAGGGCTGCAGCGAGGGGAGGGGCAGGCAGATAGGCCTAATTGGGCCCCAGGAGCCGGGTGTCTGGGGGGCCTCCAGCTCCCAAACTCTCTCTCTCTGCCTCTCTGTCTTTCTCAAACTGCTAAGGCCAAGTGACAACCAGGAAGTCTCTGTGCTCGGCTCCCTGCTTTCCCCCAGCCCCTTCCTGGCACTCAGACCTGCCAGGTCTGCGGCTCTCTGCAGCTTCTTATCTCCGGCTTTCCAGAACACTCCCTCGTGAGGCCTGCCAGGGCCGCCTAGGGCCTATGCGTGCCTGGACCCTTACCCCCCTCCACCTCCGGCCTGCTGCCTCTTCCAGGGAAGGAAGGGGGGTGGGGTCAAGGCACAGCAATGAAAGCCATGGGAAGGGAGCCCCCAGCCCCAGCACCCGCCTGCCCGGCTGCACCCCTGTCAGGTGCAGAGGGCAAGCAGGGGCTCCGGTTAACACGGCCCCCGCCCTCACCCTCCACCTGCATGCCTGCATCTGCAGGCCGCACTCTCCAGTGAAAGCCCCCCGCCTCCCGGCACTGTGGCGGGGTGCGGGGTGGGGAGATGCTGGAATTAAAGAAGATTTCGGCAGCTGTAGTCATTACGATAAAAGTCACACTAATGACTGGCACGTTATTTAGTTCTGATATCTTAATTTAATTGGATTTTTTTAATTAAGAAAAAGACCCATAATCCTGCAAGCATGGCCTGATGCTGCCTTTTCATAAGTTATTTTTTAAGGGCTGGACCCCAGAACCCCTGTCCCTCCTGCCAGAGGCCACGGTCACTTCGGGAAGAGGGAAGAGGGGCTTGGGGTCTAGGCCGGGAAGGAAGCTCGGAGGCTGCACAGAGAGAAAGGCCAAGGTTCCCCCACTGTCTGCAGCCCAGGAGGGGTGCGGCAGCTGCCGACGCTGCAGTCTGCGCCCTTGGGATGGGGCACTGCCAGCACCGCACTGAGAGGGGCCCTGAGCAGCAGCTCTTGAGGGCCACAGCCATCTCTGCCTGCTGGCCCCAGCCTTGTCCTTCTCAAGGTCACACCAGTGTCCCCAAGCCCAGGGCTCTGCCCAGGGGAGGGGGCTGGCGTGGTGTCCTTCCTGCCTCCCTCCCTGAAAGGCTGTGGCTGCCCCCTCCCTGTTGCCCTCCCCCACTGAGCTCTAGAAGCCAGAGGCTGCTTGGTGACGGTGATTGATGGTTTACCAATAGGAGCAGAATGAAGTTTTAATAGTCTCAGATTAAAGGATCAGGGAGCAGAGGGAAGCAGGGGGCTGGCAGCCGGCATTCGGATCTTCACACTGAGCAGAGCCTGAGAGAGTACAGAGAAGGAGGCCACCGACCAGTTTGGGGAGGTGGGGGGGCTACATTGGAGTCTCCCCAAGATGCCAGGTGGGCACAGAGCCTGCCCCTGCCACACAGCCCCAGGAGTCCACAGCAGAGCAGCATGAACACCCCACCCTGGGTCTGAGCTAACCCTTCCCTCCTCTGGGAGGAAAGGCACAGACGAGACCCCGGGGTCCTGGCTGATGAGAGTTCTAGAAGGAAGCACAAGTCAGACTCCCAGCAAGTTTGGAACATGTTAGGGTTCTTGGCTTTCCGGTCTTCTCAGGAAAACGTGATTGTTTTGTCATTTGGAATTCTTTGTCAAGCAAGTGCACACTCCCCCATGGATCTAAATGGAGTTTGACCTTGGGCAGCAGAGGGTGGCTCTCCTCCTCCGCCCAGTTATTGCCACGCTCTGATGGGAGGGTAAGGGGTTTCAGTCCTTCGGCCCCAGCCAAGGTGGGGGCAGGGGGGTGCCCCACCCTGTCTCACCAGCAGCATCTGATTACTGGTCCCCTCAGGCCCCTCTGCCCTGTGTTGAGCCACCAGGCCTGAGGTCCTCACTCTCACTGGAGCCTCCGGAGGCCCAGTGGGGTGAGGAAGGGCAGAGGAGCGGGCAGCGGGCGGGACGGGCAGCAGGCTCCTCTTTGGAGTCACTTGGAACCACCTGTGCGGCCCAGGCTTTGTTCCGTAGGGTGAGCAAAGCCCTCCCTCACGGCTCCAGCAGGCCAGGAGGGGGCCATCACAGGAGCAGGGGACACGGCAGGGCTGGAAGGCAGAGCAGGGTCTCTGGGACGCATGGAAACCACCCACCCCCTCCGTAGGCCCCCAGGACACAGTCCCAGATTGACTCCTAGCTGCTCCCCAGAGGCTGAAGCGGCTTGGGGATCACAGAGAAGAGACCCTAAGCCCCGCCTGCACCCTGGCCTGGCGGAGGGCACTGTTGTCAGTGCAGCGCCCACAAGCACTCGTCAGCAGCACCCGGTTGCCCAGGCTCCAGCGCTCCCCTGGCCTGCCCAGGGCATCTCAGGAAGGAGCACCAGGGCAGTGTTACTTAGACTTCCCCACACCCCGTCAAAGGTCATGGCCAAGATGATGCCTCAGAGAAGGGGCTCAGAGGAAGCTTGTGCCCCAGGAAAAGGTGCCCAGGCCCCCCTGGCCACCACATGCCTGCCACCACCCCCCACCCCCACCGCCTCAGGGGCCCTCACTGTCAGTCAGTGCTGTGGTTGAGCAGGTCACGGCTGCCTGTCCCGAGGCCCACACGCCAAGGCTCTCAACCATGGTGACCAAAACACAATAACCAAAAAAAACAACAAAACCAACTTTAAGGGCCGTGCATTAGACGACTGTTACTCAGCCATTCTGTGGTGTGTTGCCCTGCTTTGCATATGCAAAGGCTCTGAGCTGTTTAATTCAGCACTCGCTGCGGAGCCAGAGGCGTAAGTCAGTGTGACGCCGGCGGCCTATAGCAGCAGACTGGAAAGGCCACGGCAGTTTGGGTAATTTAAGCTTTGTTTGCCGCCAACGCTGAGACTTCTGCCTGCCTCTCCGCCTTTCTCCAAGCTGGCTCAGCCGCTGTGCCTGCGCCCCCTGCTCCCAGCCCTCCCAAGCTCCCCTTCACAGCCGCCCGGACCCCGCGGGCTGCCCCAGTCTGCTGTCACGCTACCTGCGCCTCCGGAATGTTATCTCCTCTTTCTCAGAGGTGTTCACCTACAGCCATTTGCAAAGATACCCGAGATGCTGCACAGTGTTGCTCAGGGGGCACGTCCGACTCAGGCAGCACCCAGGCTGCGCTCGCCCCGGGAAGGTCTGGGGTCAGCTGCGTCAGCCAGTCAGCCTCGCCAGGCCCGACCAGTCCCTGCTCGTTTTCTGTTCCCTGGGATGGCCGAGTGCGGCGGCCTTTCATCCAAGCCACTTACTTGAGTGCTGTATGCATCCACCTCCCAGAGTATCCCGGGCTCCCTGGTCTGGGTTTAGCCAGAGCTCAGGTTCATGTACCCACTGGGCCTCGAATACTGGGCCTCAGGCCTCTTTGGTTGAGTGCCCCTCAGCATCTTCCAGAGAGAGCTCTCCACAGCCCTCTCCTGCTTCCTGCTGTGGCCTTTGAATATGTCCTTCCCCTGCCCCCACCCACACACACCTGAGTGTGACCTCAGCGCAGAGGCAGAGAGTCCCGGTCACCTCCCCAGGCCCCAGGGCCGCATCTGTACCCCCAGCACCCCTGCCCCTTTCCTCCTGGCTATCCTCACACGTGGCACTGGTGAGCCAATGGCCGTAGCTCCTGCCGGTCCTCGGCCCAGCCATACCCAGGGGATACTGAGTTCATGCAAGGGTCTGTCACCGGAGGGGGAGGGGGTTAGGGGTCAGGCTGCACTGACAGAGGCCTATTGGGGCTGATGGTCCGGTGGGGTGGCCAGAGGTGAGCAAGGCTGTGTGGGGCCTGCCTAGAGCCTGCTGCCCAGGCCATGGCCAGTCCCATATGGAGAGGGCCCAGTGCTGTGGCTGCAGCAAGTCTGTCTTCACCAAAGAGGGTCAGGGTGTCAGAAGCCTGAGTTTGGGTTTGGTTCACACGGCCATCCTGAGACCGCACAGCGGCTCGTGCACTGCCCACGGCCGCAGTGCCTGGTGTCCAGTGTGCTGCCCGCGTCCGTGTCACCTGAGCTGAGGGACAGCTGTGATACTAAGATGTACGGGGAGGCCAGTGTCCTGCATCTGCACCTCTCATGCCGCACATCAGGGAAACCGAGGCCTAGAGAGATTCGGGAACTTGCCGCATGCTATAGAGCTGTGAAAAATAGGGCCTCAGTTATCCACTCAACCTGTATTTACTGAGCACCTACTGTGTACTGGCACTGAGGACAAAGCCACCCCAAACCCCTGACCCACCGAGAATGAGACTTGAGGAACGAGAGAACTAACCAGAAGGCACAGTGTCCATGGTGGTTTGTGCCCCTGACAGAATAAAGCGGGGCGGTGGTGGGCAGCGTGAGGACAAGGGGACCTTTAGACGGAGGTGCGCACAATGGGACTGACCAACAAGGTCCCTTTCAGACCCCAGATTTTAGAATTTAAAGGAGGAGAATCGAAGAGAAGTGAAATCACTTCCTCTTAAACGTCATTGTACCGAATGGGCCGTGAGGGCAGCGGGCCAGAGGCTTCTCAGGCTGACCCTGGGCACTGTCCTCCCCGGAAGTCCTCCCAGGCCCTGTGCAGAGGGCAGCCTGGGCTTCAGGACAGGTCAGCCAGGTCACAGCCCATGCCGGCCAGCTCCGAGGGAGCCTCTGTCTCAGCTCTAATCGTCCCCTTCCTGGAGATGGCACATGGCCAGCTTAGCGCCTCTGACGGGCTTTGTAAGGGCGCTAAGGGCGGGACAGCTGCCACGGGTTTGGGGTTCACAGGAAACTGTGACATTAATCAGAGAGGGCGACATCTTCTCCTGGCAGCTGGCGGAGCGCTCGTTCAGTCGAAAGCGCCTCGAACTCTCCGCCGTTGTCAGGGAGCGCTCTCCTCTCCTGCTTCCTGAGACGGCCCCGCGCGCCAGCGTGGGATGGACCATGCGTGTGTGCTTGTGTGTGTGCTGTGTGCACATGTGTGTGCATGCATGTGAGCTGTGTACCCGTGTGTGCGCGTGCATGTGGGCCGTGTGCATGCAACATGCTTTGTGTGTGTACACGTGTGTGGCCTGTGTGCCTGCGTGCCTGCGTGCTCTGTGTGTGTGCATGTGTACATGCATGTGTATTGTGTTGTGCGATGTGTGTGTGCCTGTGTGTGTGATCCCCACACATGGCCCACACCCAGAAGACTCCAGACTTCGGCTCTTCATGTCTCATGTGGAGAGAACTCGGACAGGGCGGACAGAGGGGCCCTGGAACTTTGGAAAGTCTGGGAGCAGAAGAAGAGGGGTGGGGGAGGGGGACAGGGGGACAAGGAAGGAGCTGCAGACTGAGGCAGCAAGAGGGACAATGACAGTGAAAAATGTGGAAAAAGGCAGAGGGGGAGGAAGAGAGGGAAGTGGAGGAGGAGAGAAGGGAGGAGAAAAGGGAAGGGGACGGAGAGTCAGAGCGGGACAGTGAAGAGTGCGGATGAGAAAGGCCCGGGTGGACAGTGGGAGGGGAAGGAAGAGACAGGAGGAGAGGGGCTCTGGGTGCCAGCAGGGGGTCTGGGCAGGGCGAGGCTCTGGCCACTACTGCACTGCCTGGACCCTACACCCTGCCCCCCACTTCAAGGGGCATCCCTGGGGCAGAAGGCAGGGCCTCCTTCTGTCTATCCTCACTCCCCACAGAACCAGGCACGGTGGAGACAGGCTGTGGGACACTAGGGGTAAGGACCCTGGTGGGGAAAGAGGGGCTGGTGAGGGCCAGGGGCACCCTGCTTCCCACAGCCTGGCTCCCAGACCATGAGCTGCAGCATCACGAGCCCAGGAGCAGGCGCTGGGCGGCTGCACCAGAGCGAAGGCGCTGCCCCGGAGGGCCCGTCTCTGGGCGTTGTTTGGCCTTGTCTGTTTTGCCCTTGAAACCACTTTTTAAAAAAAGGATAGAACTTTTCCTGTATCCTGTAGTGCCTCCCTCATGGCTGGACACAGGGGCTCTGGGCTGCTGGCACTGTGGTCCCACCCCGGGTCCTGGGTGGCTGCCTCAGGAGCACCTAAAGAGCTCATGAAAATGCATGTCCCCAGGCCTCCGCCAATGAGACACTGGCAGGGGCCCTGGGGTCTGTTTTCTCATAAGCAGCTTGGGGGATTCCTGCGGCGGTGCTGCGCCTTCACCCCGCCGCGCCCACCACCTGCCCTGCGGTGAGGGGGGATCCCGGCGAGCTCTGCCACTCTGGTCTACGTGGTCTCAGTGTCTGCGTCCACGTCATCACCTACCTAGCAGGGATGTTGCAAGGGTTAAGTGCGTTAATATACGAAACGTTTCTACAACATTGCTGACAGATAATAAGCTGACCAATAAATGTTGATCATCACCCTCATCACCATTACCATCATCATCACCATCATCACCACCATCAGCTAACTGTCCTGCCTAATCCCTTTAACTAACAATAGGAAAGTTTCTAAAATCATTTATCCATTTCTCTGTTATAAAAGGCAGGATATCAATTAAAAATTACTGTTGCTTTGATAATTAGGGATTCTAAGGCCCTAGGGATGCCTTGTTTAGTCGGGAGGGAGAACAGGGTCCCCCTAGTGGGCACTGTGTGGATTCCAAGGCTCCCTGCAGGACCAGATGCCCCTCACTCTGGCTCCTTTCTCCGACCCAGTCCTGAAATTCATCCCGAAGACCGTCTTTTCCCAGCTTCTTGTTTTGATCCTCGATAAGATGTAACCCTCCTTGACAGGGCTGCCATAGTTCACAGAAGCCATTTACACTGTAGTATGAATTAGATCTCGCTGGGAAAGGGTTGGGAGAACTTGGTGCTTAGGGACCAGGAGGGTGGGGAGAAGAAGAACAGAGAAGCAGAAGCCAGGGGCAGACTCTCACCAGTCTGCGAATGTGCTGAGGGCTGGCCTGGGTGCCAGCAGTCCCCAGCAGCAGCGGGAGCCTGGCTGCATGTGGCCTCAGCCAGGGCCCGGAAACTGTTCTGATAGTGGTTTTTAAGTAAGGACTCCCTTGCAGAGCCAGGCCTGTAAGTGCTTAGCAGCCATCCACTCCCTTCCTCACCCCACTCTACTATCTCAGAAGGCAAGGAAGTTTGATAAAGACAGAAGAGAAAGGAAAAATGAAAATAAAAAACCGTGGGGTGGCCAAGGGCTCAGCCTGATGAGAAACGAAGTCTGAGCTCCGGCTATTTGTACAGATACCTCCCTCCCTCCCTGCCCCCTCCTTCCCTCTCCTGGCGGACAAGGCAGCTGGTGTCTGAGCTTATCGTGCCTCACTCCTGCCCTGTGTTCTGCTAGGAAGTGATGTCTTCATGCTAAGCCATATTCCTGTTTCTAGTTCTGAGGAGTCTCCCTGGACCAGGCCTCAAGCCCTTGTGGCAGGCAAGCCCAATGGAGCGGCTTGCAGAAACTAGGGACAGGTTAGCGCCCTGCAGGTAGTGGAAACAACAGGAAAGATCTCTCTGCAAGGCACCCCACTGAACCCTCCGAGCGCTGGGCCCCGCTCTCCCACATCACCATTGCCCTCTCACTGGGACGCGCACGGCCCTCCCGCGCGTGTGATCCTGGTGGTCATCTTCCCATTTGAGGGTCGAGGAAACTGCAGCTTTGGAAGGTGAGCCGTCTCAGCAGCTGTGGCCTGGGGGCTGGCCTTTGCTGGGGGAGGGGCAGGGCTGGTTACTGCAGCTACCCTGCCACCAGGCCCTGCGCCCTGGGCTCTGTGGAGTTTCCAGGAAGGGGTCTTTAACCCTGGCGGCCACAGCAAAGTGGTGACCGCAGACCAGGGGCCTAAAGCAGAAGCATTGTTTCTCAGTTCAGGAAGCCAGAAGTCTGATCAAGGTGTTGCCAGGGCTGGCTCTTTCTGGAAGCTGTGAGAGAGACTCCACACAGGCCAGTGCAGCTGCTAGGGGCTCCTGGCCACCACAGCTTCACTGGCACAGAGCTGCGTCTCTTTTCTTGCCACGTCCTTCTCCACGGAGACTCCCCCCCACACCTCCTCCCCTCTTCTTGTGAGGACACCAGTCACTGGATCTGGGACTCACCTAACCCAGTGTGACTTCTCCTCAACCAGTTCCTCCTGCAAAGACCCTATTTCCAAGTAAGGTCACGTTCTGAGGTTCCAGGTGGACATGAACTTTGTGGGGGCACCACTTCACCTGGGGTACCAGCTAAATTACAGGGTCTGCATTCCTGTTGGGGGAGAGCCCTTGGGGAATGGAAAGCCAAGGGAATCAGCTGGGGAAGGAACTTGCACCCACAAGGCAGGTGCCGCCCTCAGGACGGGCACCACGCAGGTGCCAGCATCTTCAATGCATGAGCCACTGCCGTGTCTCCACCCTGATCCCCACCGCCTGGGTGCCCGTCCCAGAAGCCTGAGAGCCCACCAGGCCAGAGGCCAGGTCTGACCGCCATCAGGGCCCAGGCTGGCGCCCGCCCAGGAGACAGTAACAGGTCCACCCAGGCAATGACAGAAGAGGACACAATGCTGCGTGCGCAGCTCTGAGCCTCGAGCTGGGACTGTGAGCCAGTCCCTAAACATGTGAACTAGGCCTTCAAAGCAGACACTTCCGGGTGATGTTAATCACTGGGGGGCAGGTACAGTGTCGGAACAGAATTGGAGAGGAAAGGCAGCCCCTCCTCCCCAGGTTTGGGGGCCTGGCGAGTCGTGTTGGGGGGCATATCGGCCTCGTTTGCACAGCCAGGGGGTACAGGGGACAGTCCCTGGCCAGCTGAGTGGAAAAGTAAATTACCTGAGGTTCTGACTCTCACCAGTCACTTTGCCAATGAAACTCTGATAACTCGCACTGGGTGCAGCCCCAATCGATATTCCTCTATTTTTAACTCTGGGACCAGCAGGATCATTTTTCCCGAGAGGGAGGGCCGTTTACCCAGCTCCCTCTCCTCCTGGCCGAGCGTCCAGGCAGCTCTGCCCACCCTCGGCCTGCTCCGCCTCCCTGGCTTGGAGCAGTCTGAACACCTTCCGGAAAGAACGCAGATCCGTGCCCCCACAGCAGTCGTGGTGGCACTGATGGGGCCTGGACATCGCAGCACGAGCTCCCCGACCCCGTTCCTGACGGCCCTGCGGAGGCACAGCTCTGTCCTGCCGCCGCCGCTGCTGTCCACGGGGGAGTGAAGGCAGGGCGTCAGGAATCTCCCGAGCTCTCAGCACTCGGTTCTGGTCGGTTTTACTCCAAAGTCTATCTTCCCAAATTTCTGGGCAGAAATCTAGAAAAATGAGGCTTTCTCCGTCGCTGGCTTTGGTGCAGTTCTTGGGGTCTGGGACACAGCAGCCAAGTCACGGCATTTCCTATGAGTGGCGGCGGCTGCCCGTCCCAACCCCATGTCTGGGCCAGGCGCGAGGCTGGGAGCTGGGACTTCCTGGGCCCTCGGGGACTCGCTGTGTAAGAGAGGAGTCGTATGTAAATCGAGGCAGCCGAAGTTCCCGGCAGAAGTCTGTCTGTGCCCGTTGCATGGGGAAGGTTCCACCAGAGGTGACATCTGAACAGGACCTTGGGAGCTTTCAAGTGGGGCAAGTGGAGGAAAGGGAGGAGCCTCCCCCACAGGGAGCCTTGTGGATGTGGGGGAACCCGGGGGAGGCAGGGACAGCAAGGGGTGGATGGGGGCCGAGCTCCCGGCATGGGGGGTCATGACAGAGTCACATGGGCAGCATGCCCTGTCTTGGCACAGGAGACCACAGAACACGTGGCCCTTTTCCCATGGGCCGGGTGGCAGATGGGACAGCCACGCGTGGAGCAACTACTAACAAGTGTGGACCCTCCCACACGGGTGACAGAGGCTGGCCAGCCTTTGGGAATTGTGAGCTCCCGCTGGTCCTCGGGAGGCCCTGGGTGGGGGATACGTGGGCAGGGGACAGTGTGACCAGAGATGGGAACAAGGAGAGCAGGGATGAGGGGGGAGGAGCAGGGAGGGAGGAGATAGAGGGATGCCACGCTAGGGAGTTGGGCTTCGTCCTATATCTCTCATCACGGAACCACAGCCTGCAAAGGGCCTTCAGTCCAGCGCACGGATGCGGGGCCTGGGCGGGCAGGACACAGGTTCACCCGGGGTTTAGGACAGCTGTGTCAGGGTGTGATAATGTCACTCATTCTCGATAACACCAATGGCTGCCACGGCCTGCAGGTGCTTTTCCTCCCTGCATCTGACTACTGGCTGAAGGCAAATTTGGGATTTGACTTTTCCTTTGGGAGGGTCTGGGTATCCCTCCCCTAACCAAGATTGCCCCCGAGCCTGTGCCCATCACAAGCTTCGTACATAGTGGGAATGTCGAGTAGGAATGCCCTGTCCTGAGCACGTGACTGTGGGAAAGCCACATAGCCTTGCTGAGCCGCAGGCTCCTCATCTGTAAAACGAGGCCAGTGGTAGAAGCTACCTTGAAAGGTCGTTGAGAAAATGAGATGCCGATCCGTGCCTGTCACATGCAGCCCCTTAGGATGTTCTTCCCTACGCCTGGGTGCCCAGGGGATGTGGGAACCGAGGCTGGGGGCCCTGTGGAGGCAGGCGGTGTGTTTGCAGGTGCGGGATGCAGGTTGGAGGCACCCTGGCAGCTCAGAAAGGTCAGAGGGCCCTCCCCTGGGTATCGCTGGTGCCACAGGTGGGAGCAGGGCTCGGCCCTGCCCCTCCTGCCAGCTCTGGGGTGGGGGGGCTGCCACCCCCCCCCCCACTGAGCGCTGTGATGCAGAGGATGAGTTCAGAGGGATTTCTCTTGGAAACAGCCTCCTTCCTTGGCTCCAGCTGGCTGCGGCCCTGGGAATGTGCGTTCGGTTGTCATTCTAACATGGCTCAAACCCCAGCGACTTTCTTCGCGTTTATGGCCGCCTCCAAGCGCCGCAGTAATGTTCTTTGAATTGCTAAGCAACGCAGCCGTTCTCTCACATGGAGAAAATTGAAACATTGATTTATCTATTTGTTTTGCAACTAGCACTAGCGGCTTCATTACTCTGTTCCCCGGGGACACCCTCCCACACACTCGAATTGAAAATTAACTCTTTTTACCTAGGAAGGGGCAGCAATGGGTTTTTAATTTGGAGAAAGTACAAAAACAATGGCCAGGCTGGGCTCCAGGAAACAGGAGGCGAGGTCCCCCGGGCCAGTGCCTGGGGCCAGCACCTCAGGGCCAGACAGACTGCGCACCGCGGCAGGCCCTTCGGGACAAGCCCCCCACCGGCCCTGTGCCCCGGAGGCATCCCCCACCCTTCTTGGGCCTCCACCTCCTTCTTGTCTCTGAGAATTTTCTGGAATGAAAGGAGCACTGTTTCTGGAGTTTAAACAGCTTGGCCCTAGTTTCCATCTCTGTCCTGATGGCCTCGAGCAGCTCCTTTAGCCTGTGCCTGTGTCCTGGGTGTCACAGCTGGACGGGAGTGCTGGCGGGTGAAGCGAAGCCACCTCTCCTGTGGTGGTGGCAGACAGGTGCAGCGAGTCTCGTCAGCTCTGTCACTGCAATCTCTCCGGGACGGACGCCTTTTCCTGGAGGACGGAGGCAGCATTGGCTGCTTCTGAAACTCTCAGCAGGAGGAGGAGCTGGCTCTGACGCCCCCACAGTTGGGATGCCTGCTCTAGGAGCCTGTGTCCAGGAAAGCAGAGATTTGTCCCAGGCAGTGACCACTCCTATAGTCGGGAGCCCACATGGGCCATGCAGCAGAAGGGGCTGTCTGCTGTTGGCCTGCGTGGAGCTTTCTGTCCTTCTGATAATGCAGTGACCTCCTGATTTCTTAGTTCCCCTCCCCACCCTGACTCCTGAGGGCCTCACCGCTCTAACTTCATCAGCCCCCTGCCCTGCACCCTTGGATGTGGCCACAATGGAGCCTTCTGTGAGTATCTCCAGGAGAAAGCCCATGCAGATAGGCTCTGAATGCATCAGGTTGGGTCAGCTGCAAGTGGCAGAAAACTCACACTAATGAGGCTCTAAGAAGCTGGTGCGATAGCTTCTCGGTCTCCAAGCGACCCAGGCTCCTTCTGTCTTGTTGCTCTGCCATCCACTCTGGCAGCTTCTGATCCAATGTGGCTGCTCTGACTCCTGCCATCATGTCTGCATCCCAACCACTGCATCCCAGGAAGGAGAGGCACAGACCCTTCTTTTAAAAGCACTTCCTGGAACTTGCTCCCTTCTCATTTACATCCATTAGCCAGAGCTTAGTCACATGGTTAAACCTAGCTGCAAAGGAAGATGGGAATTGTCATTTTAGTGCAGGTGGCTATGTGCTCAGGAGTTTGGGCACTGAGGAAGAGGGAAATGGACATCGGGGACAACTGCAGCTTCTGCCATGGGGTCCACAGCGATGTTCCACATAGAGCCACCCCTGCCCACTCCTCTGTACTCAGCATCATCTTGTCGGCCCCCAGCTGCAGGGTGTAAAAGACCTCCACCCGGGCCTTGAATGCACACTCTCCAGAACCTTCCAGGAGAAGTCGACTGAGAAGGAACGAAAAGGCGAGGCTGAAGACAGGGCGTGCCCTGGGTGGGGAGGGGCTGGACTCTGTCTTTAGCAGGAAGTCTTGTCTCTTTAGTGGCTCTCCTTCCTGATCTGCCCCCTGCACTGGGGAGCAGGGAACTCAGCTCCACATTACAGAGGAAAATGTGGGAAGGGGCAGAAGCTAAGATGAAAGGTAGCCTCCCTTGGGAGAGTGAATAAAATGCAGACTAAAAGCTGGGACTCTCCTGGGGTGCCCATGTGGATGTGAACTAGGAGCCCCAGAATGCGAAAAGCATTGCCGTGTGCAGGGGCGTCAGTCTAGTGCTCTGAGCTCTGGAAAGCAGGGTGGACCAGCAGGCAGAGCTGCCAGACTTCAGCTTGTTGAAAGGAAGGTCTTAGCTGTGAGAGCTATCTTCTGGTGCACTGCACTGCCCCGGAGGGGGTGAGATCCTCATAACTAGGGGTAAGCAAGCAGAGCTCAAACTGCCACTAGACAGAGATGTGACTGTGACCCAGTAACCTTTACTACCTCATGTAGTCTGCTCACCAAAGACCCTCATCCCTGACCTTCCCTCCCTCTGAGAGCCCCCTTCACAAGTCAGCCCTTGTCCAAAGGGGCCTTCTGTGCGCCCGGGCCTGTCCCCGGTTCACAAGAAGAATCAGGGAAGTTCAACTCTGTATAGGAAGTGAGCATCAAGCCTTTTATAAGGCCCTGCCTCCCAAGAAGTGGGCAAGAGTCATTGTCCCCGCTCTAGGGATCAACGGTCTGAGGTCAGCGGTGTCCAGACTTCCTAGTGGCAGTGCGGTCAGATGAAGGAGCTGGGCAGCTTCTTCCCAGTGGGGGTACTATCTCCTCACCAGAGGGGAGCCAGGATGGACAGCAGGGTGTCACTGCGGTCTATTTGGAGGTATCTGAAGGGCATTCTGGTGAACACATAGGGTGAGGACGCCAGGTGCCTGCTGGAGGAACCACGGAGTCCCTCATTTCCTTTCACAATGATTTATCAAGTGCCCACTCTGTGCGGGGGGATACAGCAGGGAACAGAACAGATACAGTCCTGTCCCCAGTGGGTTCCCGGTAAGTACACAAATCAACAGAGAGAAGCCCGCAAACCCTCCCTCCTTCGAAACTCCTCAGCTGGGGGTGATTTGGCAACACACAGAGATGTTTTTGGTTGTTACAACTGGGGGAAGCTTCTAAGAGACCAGGGACGCTGCTGAACATCCCACAGCACACAGGACAGTCCCCTGCCGCGCAAAGAATTACCGCGCCCACAATGCCCGTAATGCCCAGGCTTGGGAGCCCGGTTTGGTGTTCAGGCTTTGCATGGCAGAAACGTGTTCTGGAGACCATATACTATGGAACGTCCCCGGCGGGGTGTGGAGTAGCACTCCATAATCAAACGCATTAATATTTCTGCGGCAAAATGTATGAATATTCACACTAAGAGGGATGGACCGAGGCTGTAAATAGCCCCACGTCAGTTCAGATCCCGTTTTCCCACCAGACGAGTTACGACCGCGGTGTTGGTTTGCAGAGCTTCATGGATTTTGGAGTTGGATCACGAGCCTGTGCCGTAATTTCAGGGAGTGAGAAATGCTGTGAGGAAAACAAGGGGAGTAGGGAAGCAGTCACACGGGGTTCAGACCGAGCAGCTGGGAAGGGGGCCTCCGTGCGGGTGACCTCTGAGCAGAGACCTTAGTGAAGGGGGAAATGGGTCGCAGTACTTCTGGGGAGAGCGATCGCAGCAGCGAGAAGAGCATGTCAAAGGCCCTGGGCGTGGGGGGAGTGAGCTTGGCGTGTCTGAGGGACAGCCAACAGGCCAGTGCACCTCTGGTGGACAGACAGGGAAGAGACAACCGGGTGACAAGTCTGCAGAGGTGACGGGGGACAGGGGGCCCAGCCTGGAGCCCTGGTAAGGACGTGGGGTTTTGTGTACGGGAGGAGGGAGCCGGGAGGGTAAGAACTTGGGGTCATGCTCGTTACAGGGCAGAGAATGGGCTGCAAGGGTGTGAGAGCAGATGCCCTCAAGGGACGAAGTGGGGCCTGCCAGAACCAGGGACCCCAGTGCCTGCACCCCGGGGCGGGGCTCACACTGGGCAGGAAGGGAAGCAGATCCCTCTGCTGACCCACGGACAAGCTGGCAGACACAATGTGTAGATTCCTAACCCACTGCAAGCTGCCTGCCTGTAGGCCCTTGCTCCCGTCAGCCCACCCCCAAACCCACCCGCCGCCTCTCTGCTCAGCTGCTCCTTACCCCAGCGTGTGCCGGGTCTGCTGTTGACAACGTATCTAGCTCCCCAGCTGGGCTCTGGCTACTTGATGGCTGGGTCTCCCGCAGCCCAGGCAGAGCTCCTCAGAGGTGCTGGCATGGCGTTCACACCAGCAAGCCTCTAGACATTTGCAGAGACAGGGTGGTCAGGGAGGGTTCAAGGAGGCAGCGGGGACTGGGGAGAAGGGGTAGGATTGAGGACAGAGGTGTCTGCAGGAGAGAAGAGGGACCTCGGGAAGGGGCCCCCATATCCAGCAGGGCCCTCTTCTGCCCGGGCACCTTCTGTGTCCATCCCTCGGACACCTGGGCCCTTGCACACGGGCAGCTCCTTCCTGCGGCTGCATCTCAGGGCCAGGCCACGGTGTCAGCAGCTTGTCAAAGCCGAGCAGATGGCAGCTGTGGACTTGCTCTGAAGATGAAACTCCAGGAATTAGAGGCATGCCCTTGGTTCAAATGCCCGAGTCCTCCCCTTTATCGGAAAAGGAGCTGGAGCCTAAGTCCAGTCCAGCTCACGTGCCCCAGGGCACTGCACGGCCTCCAGACTGAACTTCTGCACCCGGGAGCCTCGTTAAAACCACCAAGGAGCATCTAGACACTCGCAGTACCAGGGCCTGTCTCAAATGGCAGGGTGTTACATAAAGCCCCACCCCGGGGGGCTCTGCAGCTGTAGGGACTGTGAGCCCCAGCCCCAGCCAGCCCCTCCCCTGTTGGCTCCAAAGACTCCTTCCCTGATCAGCACTCTGCCCTGGGCTCGTCAGACAGAAGCACCTGAAAAGCTACCCTCCTGGCACCGTACCCTGAGCGGGGGGTCCCCTTTCCGTTCTCACACCATCAGGAGTAGGGGTGCCATAGGGGTCAGGCCGGGTGTGGGAAGTCTCAGCCCTGCGGCTGTGGGCTGTGTGCCCCAGGCAGCAGGGACTCAGCGATCTGTCCCCAAGGAGACACGATGGAGGGCACGTGGGCTCAGAGGGGCCCGGTGCTGCCGCTGGCCGGAGGCCGAGCCAGGGACCAGTGTTCTGATGCCCAGCTGCCTGGTGGGTGGATAAATTCAACAGCGATCTGGACGGGCTCCCCTCCTGTTGCTGGGGAGGGGGTTGCATCACCCAAGAGGCGCTCGTTAGCCAGGGAGGCCCAGATATTTCGGGGCTGGGGCCTGGGATGTTCCTAAAGCCTCCCCCTTATAGCCCATTCTGTATACTACCTGCACACACCCAGCTCCCCGAAGACCCCACACACCCAACACCAGCTCCCAGGAGCAGAGGAGCACACATGCCAGGAAGCATTCCTGTTCCCAGCCACTCAGCCTGTCTGCACGCTGTCCATGCCCCCATCTCCCCCCAGGTCCAGGTGAGAGGGAAGAGGCACCCAGGCAGGAGCGGGGCAGAGGAGTGGGCCCCCCCACCCCCTCCCTGCGGGGCTCGGAGCCTGCAGATGCGAGGTTGAACCTGCCCACACCCTCCTGACTCCTACAGGCGTCCCTGCTGTCCAGCGGGGGCCCAAGCGGGCCCTGGTCAGGAGGGTGCCCCCAGCACCCCCCTCCAGGAAGGGTGGCTGTCCCCTCCCTAAAGCAGTCTGCCCAGGGATCCATCTCAATCCAATTACTCCAAGCGCGGGGCGCGCGTCTGCCTGCCGGGAGTGTGCTCTACACCCTCGACTCTAACCGCCCGTGATTTCAGAGCTGAATATCTTTCAGAGTTATTTAAGAGGTTCTTCCCTTTTTTCCCATTTTGATGATATGTTTCTAAATTATTCATTAAACTTATCAGGGTGAGTAATACCTCACAGCTTCCCTATGTCAGACCTAATGTTACTTACTCGGCTGCCGCTCCGTGTTTACATGGTTGAGGGGGAAAAGCTCCTTTTACCTCCATTTATCTGCACATTAAGTGCCTGGAGATGAGAGTGGCAGGCAGCTCCCAGACACCTGGGCTCCCGACGCCCGCTCACTGCTGCAGGAGCCTCTCCCTCACCTGCGCCGCTGGCGGTGTCTCATTCCCAGGCTAGCTGGGGCCCGGAGGCACCCCCGCCCCAGGGGAAGGTGGGGGCACAGGAGCCCCCAGAGGGAGCTAGAGCTGCAAAGTCAGGTTCAGATGTTAAATGTTTTTTTTTCCCTGGAAGGAAAGTGCCACCAGGGAACATAAAAGGCACCAGTACATGCCCAGGCCTCCTCCCTCAGCCCAGGGAGCTGCGGCTCCTGGGGAAGTACACCCTCGGTCCCCCATTCATGCCTGTCTCTGGTGTTCATTCGTTCACACATTCATTCATTCATGCACACATTTACAGACTTGTGGCAGCTGTGCTGGGAAGGCGCTGAGACAGTTGGTCCTCTCAGCCAGGAGAAAGCCCAGGCCTGGGGCAGGCCCCGATTCAGCCTAGGGTCAGGGGGCCAAGCAGGAGGGACTAGCCTGGGACACCCACAGCTGGCGTGGTCCTGCTGGGAACTCAGGCTCTGCTGGACTTGGGGGCGGGGGCTCTGCTCAGAGGCTGGGCTGAGGGATGGGTGGGTGTGGCCCAGGGGCCGAGGCAGGGTGACGTCTTTAATCTTGACTCTTGTGACATCGGGGTGTTGCGCTGCACTCCTAGCTCTGCGCGGTCGTTTCAGGTCACCCTCCCCGCTGTCTTCACTGCCTGTGTTGTACAGTGGACAGTTCGGGGCTGGCATGCCCAAGGTCACATGATGGAGTAAGGGCTGGGGGTGGGGTTTGGACCCAGGCCTGGCAGAACCCCAGGACTTGGACTTTGAGCCCCCACACAGCCGGCCCAGGGAGATCTGAGCCTGGCCACTGGGTGCCACCCCAGGGCAGGGCCTGTGGCCTCCAGGCAGGAGGGTCACCCAGCGGAAAGAGATGGGGCAATTTATCACATGGGTAAACTTGCTTAAGGCGCACTCTGTCTCCCCATAATGAAATGGGATACGACCCTCCCCTGTGTTACGTGGCACCAGGGCGACTCTGAGCGAGGTGCTTATCGTTTTCTGCCACTATCAGGGAAGACGGATCGTGCTTGGCTAAGTGCGGCCTAAAATTGAAAACCAAGCAATTTACCTTCAATCGCTTCTCAGAATTTTGTGCCGCCAGAGACAGTTAAGGAGAAATAGACTCCCTTTCCATTTTAAGTGTTTCCCATTAACATTTGTTTCCTCCCTGAGATTGGGGTTGGCCGAGGGAGGGGCGTTGCTGGGAAGACATCTTGCTCCCGCCTCCTTGGGCCAAGGAGGCGCCTTCCTCGAGCCTCTGTCCTAAGGGCCACAGGGTGAAGGGCGTTGGGTCCTTCCTTCTCCCCCCGGTAAAGCTGTCCCCCTGCCTTATTTCTGCCGTGTGCCTGTGGAGGTGGAGACCTGGCCACGCCCTGGGGTGTCGCAGGGAGAAGGTGCCCCAACAGGGACTCAGCGCCCTCCACCCCACGGGGCAGGGCTCCCCAAGTCCCTCTGTTCTCGTGGTGTTGACCGTGGGAGGCAGGCAAGGCCTTGGACAGACCCCCAACCCCCTTGCTTCTCCTTTTATTTCAGGGATAATAAGAAGGGCGCTTGCTGAGATGTAAGCGGTTCTTGTAGATTTAACAGCCCCCTCCTGTGGCCTCCATCAAGGTGGCAAGAGGAACTGCTGTGACAGTGACACCCAGCTGCCCTCCTGGCTATGTGGCTGCAGCCTGGCCCCTTGTGTGCGCTGGGCAGGCTGTGTGCAGGTGGGCGGGATTCACTGCGCTCGGAGCGCCTGGCTCGGGATCTGCACAGAGCGGGCGCTAGAAACAGCAACTGACCCTTGTCCTGGAGGTCCCCACCCTGAACCCTGGGGTCCCCACTGGCCTGTGCAGACCGTCCCGGGGCTCTCACATCCTGGGGTGGGAGCAAGGGGTCTCTGGAACAGAAGCCTCAGCCATTGCCCTGGAGGGCTCACGCACGGCAGGGGCCATCGAGCCTGCTGCTCCCTGGCGGTGCCCAGCCTCCTACACGGGAGCGATGGGTTAAGAGGAAGGAATATTCCAGGCAGAAAAAGCAGCCGGTTCCAAAGGGACAGCAGGGTCTGGGGCACAGGCTGAGGCAGCTCGCATGGACACTGGGACCTCCCACGCCCCCCAGTACAACCAGGCCATCTGGCTCTGGAGAACTAAGGGCGGGGCAGTCCAGGGACCCCGCAGCAGCCCCCCGAGCTGGTGTCTCTGCACACAGGGCTGTGCGTCGGGACAGTCTGGCCTTGACACTCACAATCTGGAGTGGCTCTCGAGGGCTGCGGTGCAAGTGCCCTCCCACTAACCACACTTGGGGCAGGCAGCGGCTGACAGCCATCCCAGGCCCCCCTTTCCTCCCTGCCAACCAGTCAGGGCTAATTCTGGAGGACCTGGAGGAGGCCCAAAGTGCAGCCCCAGTCACTTAAGTCCTGTTTGCAAAGTGGCCGGCACCTTTGCTCACCCCTGGAGTGACCAGACGTGGGGTACCAGGCTCTGGCAGCGTCAGGAAGGAGACCAGAAAGGGGATTTTACAGTTCTGGACACAGACTCTCTGAGCTCTGTATGTTTTCACTTTTGCATGTGCCCTCGTTATTGCCACACACACTGTGAGTGTGGAAGATGAGTGAGCCCGCATACGAAGGGCCAGGTAGTCACTACGAAGCACACGAGCACGGTTGGTGCTGTGAGCCGCGCCTCTCCCCCGTAATGGAGAGTAAGCAGGACTGGGACCCCCGCCCCCAACTGAAGCGTTCCTGGGTGGTTCTGGGGCCGTGCCCGCCCCTCACCGTTGGTTCTCCCCTCCACGGCCTCCGAGCAGCAGGACCGGCCAGAGGATGGCTGGAGTCCACAGAGATCCCGTTACGACGGACCTTCCAAAAGGGCACTTGGGCAGAAACGGGGTCCCTGGGTCGGAAGGAAGTTCAGGTCAATTAAAACAATTCACCTGTCGGCTAATGATCTCAGACCACTGTAAGTCGTTGGTGAGTCAGTGGCCTCGAGAGCGCTGTCCTGGGCAGAGAAAACCTGAACGAGTTCTGGGACGATCGGGCCTGGGGTTTGTTACAGACCGGTACTGCGCGACGTGGAAGGTGGCCTTTCACAGCCCTCCAAGGCCTCGAAGTTTCTAGATGCGGTAAAAACTGCTAATCAGCTCTTCACTGTTTCGGCAAGTCAAATGGCAAGAAAGGGCTCCTGGCAAAGGTGGGAGAAGCCCCGCAGGCCCGTCCAAGGGCAGAGGCCGCTGGAATCCCTCCCGGGATGCCTGCTCCGAGCATAGAGGGCTTCCTGCCCCTTGGTCACTCTCCTGTGTCTCTGCCTTTGGTTTATCCCTCTTGCCCGTGGACCTACGCCAGCCCTCCCCAAAGCACATCCCCGGGGCTTTCCTAGTGGAACATGGGGAACACTCAGTGAGTGAGGATCTGGTGACAGCTCTGAGGCCTGAGTCACGGTTGGTGCCCCACCGGAGTGGCCAGCACCCCCGGGAAACACAGCCAGGGAGCAGCCTGGCTGTCCTACCAGCTGCCCACCAGGGGCTGCCCCAGGTCTTTGGATCAGGTCAGAAGCATGCCTGTCTGTGCCTTTTCTGTGGGGCCCCAAGTGCCCTCCCTGAGGCCAGCCGGGTCTCCGGGGCCTTCTCCTTGGACAGGGAGGATCCCCCGAGAGTTCTCCCAGCCCCCGGACACCTCAGTTGTCCGTTCTCACAGTAAGAACGATGGCTGCAGTCACTCAGTCAGCATTCGGGCAGGACTGAGCACCATGAACCTCACAAAATATGTCACCTTGAACCTTATTGAGGCTGTCAGGTCGGGGCAGCAGTGCCCGGAGAAGAGCGACACCCGGAGGTCAAGGAGTGTGTTGAAGCGCCTGAGTGGTGGGGGTTGGGCTTGCGTCCAGAGCCACACTCTGGAGTCTGCTTTGCAACTGCTGTCCCGCCTTGTACCGTTTCCCTGCTCCCGAATGCCGCTCCCGAACGCCACTGGGGCCAGTGCCTCAGAGGCCCCCCCACAAAGGCCTGCGTCCTGCTACTCGGCGAGAGGTGGAGGGCGTCCAGCGCACAGGTGACACACAGGGGACATCGTGCCCTCGCCCTTGTTTGTTCATTCATCCAGATGTGTTTATTGAAGCGCATTTGCGGGGCGCCATCCTAGCTCCAGGGACTGGAGGCCTGGGGTCCTTGCTCTCACGAGTGGGGTCCCAGAGGGAAGGAGCAGAGAAGACAAGCAGATGAACAGGAACACGTGGGAAGTGTGTCGGGTCCGTGGTCCTGCTGATCTGGGGCAGGAAGTGATTCTCTTAGGAGGTGATGGAAGGACACAGAACACTCCAGGCAGAGGGACCTGCCAGTGCAAGGCACCAAGACTGGGAGGGCAGAAAAAGAAAGTGGGGGCACAGGACAGGAGGCGGGGCAGCCGGCCGCCAGGGGTGACCTCTTAGGTCCTGGAGGAAGGACAGATGGTGCGGGTTTCGCCTGAAATGTGGGTGCACCTTTGGGAAGGTTTTAGCAGGGCGGTGACAGGATCTGATTGACAGTTTGGGGACAATTTTAGCAGGACTGTGACAGGATCTGGTTGATGTGCTTTATTTAAAAGCCCCCTCTGGCTGGCGAGGGCAGAATCGGCGTTTGGAAGGAGGCACACGCAGAGGCAGGCGGAGGCGCACGCAGAGGCAGGCGGTGGCGCGGGCAGGGGCAGGCGGGGGTGCGCACAGGGGCAGGCGGACACCCCAGAGGCCCTGCGGGGCAGGAGGGAGGACGGGCTCAGCCCGGGCGGACTCTGCGTGAGGGAGAGGGAGACAGCAGTCTGGGGTCGTTTCGAGGTGAGCTTGGCACCGTTCGCTAACGGTTTATCCGTAAGTTCAGGTGAAGAGAGGAATCCAGGGGCCAATGGATTCTGGGCTGGACCCTGGGCGCTGCTCTAGCCATGTTGCGGCCGAGGTGCCCATGGCGTCCCAGTGGACATGTCATGTCGGTCACACAGGCTGCTGTCATAGTACCACAGACGGGGCACAGACACCACACACGTGTGTCTCTCACAGTCCCGGAGGCTCCAAGTCCAAGTTCAAGGAGCCAGCAGATGCGGTTCCTGCTGAGGGCCTGCTTCCTGGTCCCTAGACAGCCATCTTCCGGCTGTCCTAGCATGGTGGACAGAAGCGTTCTGGTCTGTCCCCCCGACTTCTAAGGACACTAGTGCCACCCTGGGGCTCCACCCTCATGACCTCAGCTAACCCTGACCCCCACCCGAAAGCCTCTCCTCCAAGTACCGACATGCCGGGGGCTAGGGCTTCAACGCATGGGCTTCAAGGGCTCCCGTCTGGTCTGCAGGCCCACAGCGGGTGCTGTGGGTTTGCAGTTGGGTGGGGAAGTCAGGACCTGCGTCGGGGACTGGAGAGTGAAGACTCCAGCTGTTGGGGACCACCGGGAAGAAAATACGGGGGCTAAAGAGTGAGCCCAGGGACACCCAACAAGTAGACATCGTGAGAGGAGGGGCAAGAGAGAATGGACTGGTGCGGGGCCTGCAAACCAGGAGGGGGACTCTTTCGAGAAGGAGGCCCAGAGGCCCAGGGCGGACTTCTGAACGAGGACGCGTGTCCACGAGGCTCCTGGCCCTGAGCAAAATGAGCACCTGTATTTCAGTTCAGATGGATCAGTTTTTAGATTCTTTGAAGCAAGTTGGCAAACCCTTGTCGAGCCAACATAGACTGCATTTCAGTATTAATTTCCGTAGTGTTTTCGGTAGCTGCAGAGACACCCCAGCGAGGCAGAGAACCTTTTAATAGAGCACTGACAGGCAGTTTTTAAAAATACCTTTCGGAAAGCTATTTAAATTCTCCCGTCTGTAGCTAAATCAGTGTATAAACTCAGCGCCGTAACTTGGCTCTGCTTTAAACAAAGAAGGTGGGAAGCCGCTTCCTCCGGAGGTTCTGCTGGAAGCGGAGGCTGGTTCCCACTCTGCGCCCCAGAGCCTGGAAGTTTCCGGGGACGCCCCGCGCAGGCAGGCATGGCTCAAACACATGACACTGCTCACTCATTTCATCTTCACGGCAGTCCCTGGAGGGAAACCAGGGGTGCAAATGCCCCCATTTTAGAGGTGGGGGAACTGAGGCCCGGACTGACAAGAAGTAAGGAGGTTTAGCCTCATTGTAGAGAGGGGAAATGAAGGGTACTTGCCCGAGGTGACAGAGCCTAGGGGGACCAAAGGGGCCTGATCTGTTGTATCTAAAAAACCACACTTACAGTCCCGCTGGGAGCTCCCCCCTGGCTCAGGCATCCCGGGTGCCTGGCACATCCCTGGGTTGGGGTCAGGGTGGAGGCCGGGTTGCGTTCCACCACCAGAGAGCTGCCACAGGGGTTCTCAGAGGAGTCCTGACCCCCCCTCAACACCCCCGTGCCTGTGAAAGCATACAGCTTCCCCTGGCTAACTTGGGGTCGCCAGAGCAGATTCTTGGGGTCCTCCCAGGGTGATTCTGACACTCAGTAAAGTGTGGTTTCAGATCCAAAGAATCTGGGGGGAGGGGTGTCGGTACAACGATAGCCCCCCCATAGCTGAGGAGATGGAGGCCCAGAGAGGGGAAGGTCCCAGCCCAGAGCCCCGCAGACTCCAGGCCCTGACCCCCCACGCCGAGACTCTTCCTTGCAGATACCCCTCCCTGAACCTGGCCCTGGCCCTGGCCCTGGCCCTGGCCCAGCCTCCAGGCAGCCATCCAGGGAGGCGAGGTGTCTGCCCCAAAAGGTGTCCTTTAAAGAGAAAAGACAGGAGGTCAGTGAAAAGGCCTGGCCGCCCCCTGGTGCTGGCCTCCCTCCACTGGCTTTCTGGAGTTTGCACCCCAGCAGCAGCGAGCTAGTCAGGCCCTGTCTCCTCCCTCTATCCTTGAAAAGGAGCTGAAGTCCATGAGAGGCCACCACAATAAGTGACGAGGCCTGGGGCCCTACAGATGGGGATGGAGGGGACAGAGCTGAGCTGCAGGTGCAGGTGGGGCTGACGGCACCAGGAGCCACCTGGGCAGGAGGCAGGTGGGCTCACTGCACTGGTGGAGGCTGGTAGCCTGCCAGCCCCGCCCACTGCCGTCAGAGACGGGGCCTAGAGCGGCACAGAGGGGCTGGCCTGCCCTGTGTCTGCCAGGCTGTGCAGCCAGAGCCTGGGTGCAAATGGTGGAGGTTTGCAGAGGGCACCTGCACGCCAGTACTGGCTCGATCCTGAAACGCAGGGGTCCTCTCTCAGGAGATGCAATCTGACCCGGAGCAAACCCTGACAGAGCTCTGGGTCCGTGACCCGGAGTTCACCCAGCATCTCCTCAAGACCCCACTCCCACGCATGTCCCACACACCTGCCTCCCCATCCCCAGGACTTTAGGACTCCTGTCCACTTGCAGCTCGGGGCCGTGGCCCGCCCTCCCCCTGGGGCCACGCACAGCCCAAGCCCCACATGCTGCCAAGAGCCCCCTCCTCAGGCAAGCCATGGGGGTCAGGGTCCTCAGGGTCACCTCCTCCCTGGGATGGTTGACTCCTGCTTTCACTTTCCCCTGTGGTTGAATCGGCCGTCAGCTGCCGGGGACAGCCAGATCCGTCAAACCCCACGCCACTCGGTTTTATAGGTTCTCTGGGCTTTATTGCCTTTCTCGGAGCAGTGAGGGGCAGCCAGCAGCTGGAGAATCATTCAAGTTGACACGGCTCTTTAGATTTCATTTCCCCCCTGCCCGCCCCCACCATGTCTCTATCTGCATGACAGACCCACAAGGTAACAGCACTCCGTGACTCCCAACCTGAGCAGAATCCCGGCCCTGAGGACGGGGAGGCGGGGCCAGGTCCCCGTATGGGTCTCTCCACCTCGGGTCCCCTTTCAGTCCTGGACATTCATTTTCGCTGGCATCTTCTCCCTCTTCGTCACCCCCGAGATACTGGCCTGCTTGCTCCTAACACTCAGGCTTTCCGGGAAGAGTACCAGTACCAGAACCCACAGGCAAGGGCCTCCAATGAAGCTGGACTCAAATTTGGCTCCACCAACTACCAGCTGCACTTGACCTTGAATAAGACGCTGGCCTCTCTGAGCTTCCCTGCCCTCTGCTTCTGACGGGAGTGATGATGGTGTCTGCCCCCTGGGGCGGGTGTGAGGGGATGAGCTGGTACAGGAGCCGGTCCGGCACGAAGTCTGGTGCAGAATGTGTGCTCGATGCACAGCAGGAAGCACCTTGATTTTCTCTTTCTCCTGACTGGTTGCAGGCCGGGCCTGGCCCAGGACCTGCCCGGGAAGGGAGAGAGAGCCGGGCCTGGGCTGGGCGGCCTCCGAGGGTCTGATGGGGTCAGCGGAGCAGAGCATGGGTTACTGGGTGGGGACTGTATGAATCAGGGTTCTGTAGAGAAACAGAACCAATAGGATGTGTGTGTATCTCTACGTATCCACATCCACATCTGTATCCAGATCTATGTCCATACCTATAGCCACAGCTATATCTGTATCTACAGAGAGATTCATGATTGGTTAAGGACCTGGCTCACACGTTTATGGGGCTGGGCATCCACACTGCGAGCAGACAGGCAGGCTGCGACAGGGAAGTCTCAGTGTCGCTGTCTCGGGTCTGGAGGCAGAACCCCTTCCTGACTCAGTTCCTGTGCACCTTCCTCGGGGCGCCTCAACATTTGTCTTGTAAGGCCTCCCAGCTGATTGGATGCGGCTCACCCACACCTACCCCAAGTCCTCTGATGCAAATGTTAATCTCATCTACAAAGTCCCTTCACCGTGACATCGAGGCTGGTATCTTACCAAATATCGGATGCTGTGGCTCAGCCAACTTGACACGTTAGATGACTTGATGTGTCACATCCCAGGGAAGAGTAGCCAGGTGCTCTTGGCCGTCCTCTGCCAGCACCACGGTCCCTCAGGCAGCTGGCCCGACTGTGCCAGGTCCTCTCTCTCTCACCCTGACCTGCGGGTGATGTGTGGGAGGGCTTCAGCCAAAGGCAGACCCCATATCAGAGCCCACTGCCTCTGAGTCCCAGGGCGCAGGCCAGGCCCTGAGCGGAGAACAAGGAGGGCGCCCTGTTGGTCAGGGAGGAGAGTGGCCAGGTGCCACTGGAGCATAGGACAGGCCCCCAGCCCGGTGCTGAAGCAAGATCCCACCCTACCAGGCTGAGCTGGCAGGGCCTCCGTGGGGCCCTCACAGGAAGCAGCCAAACTAATGCCAGAGGTCAAAGGCCACCACCACCTCTACAGAGAAGTGTCGGGAAGGCCTAAGACCCAGCAGCTGCCACCAAGGCCATGACACCGGCCAGGACGTTGTTCCTTTAGGATGGAACTCGGACGCCAGCAGCGCACAGCTCTCCCATGGTAGAGGCTCGGGTCGGTTCTCCTGCTCTTGTGTTTTCTCGAAGCTCCGCGTGATGAAAAGCGGCCTAGATCTACGGCTGGTAAATAACCAGAAACTGGCTGTATCTGCTTTCATTTGATTTTCTTGAACAGTTCCCACCAGGATGCCTTACACTCCGAGGCTGAGATCTTAAGGATCCAAAAGAACTTCCCAGCTGAGCCCGCCTGGGACTCGTCTGAATATTCTTTGGTGCATTGAAAAACAACCAGACATGATCTATGGAGGAGCTCGGAAGAGAGCATTTCACGTTAACTCTCTCCTCTCCCGGGGGTGGGAATGTGGACAGATGGCTGCCACAGCTCGCCTCACACAGGGGGTGCGGGGGGAGACTGCCCTGCCAGCCTCTCTGAGCTAAAGAACCCCGCCCCAGCCGCAGGCCTGGCCTGCGCATGCCAGTGGGAGGGCACCCTGTCCCGACCAGGCAATGCCCCACATGATCCTAGGCACTGAACTCCCGAAGAGCAGCGTCCAGCCTGGGAGCCATCCAGGGCGGGCTGGCGGGATGAGGAGGGAGTTTTCAGGATGACCAGGGGAGCATCGGGAGTGTTCGGCTGCAGAAACCCTAGATGTTGTTTTCATTCCTCTAGTCTAACACTCAGGTTGTAGTGCGATTCTGGTTACGTCCGCCTCAGCACCAGGCGGGGAAGCACCTTGAAGCAGAGGCTGCATCTTCCAGTACACGCGGTGGCATCAGCATTGAACAGGCCCTTGATACCTGCTCAGTGGAAAGAAGGATGGATGGACGGGTGGGTGGGTGGGTGGATAAGTGGATGGATGGATGCGTGGATGGATCGATGGATGGATCAATGGATGGATGGATGGATGACGTAAATCTATCTTCCAATATTTAAAGGACTAACCTCCTGAAGAGTAGAGTCCTATTCTCTGTGGACCCAGAAGGGAAAAACCATGGCAGATTTCTAGGGTAGCAGATTTGGCCTCAGGTTAAGAAAGAACCTTGTAGAGACTGAAATTGCTTTTGGTGGAATAGATGGCATGCAAGGGAGCAAGCCCCCCATCCCTGGAAGTGTTCAAGAACAGGAACCTGTTGGCCATAGTGCGAGGAGGCGGAACTGGATGACCGCAGACGCCCTTGGGCACTCTGAGCCGCACGATTCCTCTCAAGGCTGTGTCCTCCACTGGGTCGGCCGTGGCCCCTGCAGGGGTCCTGCGCTCAGCCTTTGCTGCTGCTGCTGACCTGTGGCGGGGCCTCTCTGTCCTGGCTGCAGCCCTGGTGCACCTGTCCCTCTCCTTTTGCGCCAGCAGTGCCTCAGATGATGCACCTGGAGTCCCCTCAGCGTGCCTGCTGGACGGTGATGGGCAGAGAGAGCAGAGAGCACGTGGTGGCCAGGCAGCCCCGGCTTGGCAGAGGCAAGGGGTGTGCGAGGCAGAGGGGAGGCGGGAAGGGGCTGCCAGAAAAGCCACTGCAGGGATGGGGTGGACAGAGTCGGGCAGAGCCTCTGGGGCCTGGCTCCTGGGGTGTTCTGGGAGCCGGGCTCTCTTCCCGGGGCAGGGGCGTCTTTGGCAGCCCCTTCCCCTCATCAGAGCCATGGCCTGAAGGGTCAGGAGAAGGCCTGAGACAGAAGCTGGGGCTTGCGGCTGGACGGCAGGAGGGCCTGTCCCGGAGGCAGGAAAGGAGCCCCACCTTCCCAGAGGGACGATGTTTGGCCTGCGTCATCCCCTCAATATCTCTTTCTCTTCAGAAAATCTAATTGCTTGTGGCTTCCACTCCAGCCATCAATTTGATCAGAGCTCAAGGGCGCGGCCAAGGTTCACCTGGTTCTGCTTAAATAATGCAGGTGGTAAGGCTATTGACAACCTGTCATTTGCTAGAAAGTGGCCTCGACGCAGCCAGCCGCCTGGGAGGGACCCCGAGCCCTCGGCGGCCACGGGTCCACCAGGTGAGCGGGCGGTCTCCAAAAAGAGCCCAGGCCCTCGGCTGGGTCCAAGGTGGATGGAGGGGAGCTGGAAGCCTCTGGGGCTTTGCCAGAAGGACAGTCTGTTGGGGGGTTCCAAGTGAAGGCAAGGGCAGGAGCGGTTTGACTGAGAAGCCTGCATTTTGAGTTGCTGAGGAGATGTGTTGGGCAGCCGGGCCCTGGAGCTGAGTCACCCTGTCGGAGGGCGTCTGCGCCCACCCCCCTGCCCTGCCGCCCGGAGCCCACAGAAGAGGGTTTGTCACGAGTCCACGGCTCTTCCTGAGCCCAGGTTGAATTTTTTTTTAATGTTTAAAAATTCCCAGCAGCGTGGCGGGTGCCCTGCTGCTGGGTCACCCCATCGGCTGTTCTGTCATCAGACATCATGTTTACCCGTCAGACACTGTTTTCCTGACACTCAACACTCAAAATAATGATCTCGTTGGAGCACCTTCATGAATGATTCATGAGGCTCTGCTCAACTTGGGGTGTTAACAGCAAATCAAAGCCCCTTGGCGCTGGAGCTAGAGCAGGTAATAGGAAGGGCGCCCTGGCCTCCCAGCCCCCCCCACCCCCCGCAGGGCTCCTCGCCCCCAGCCCAGCCCTGCAGGAGGGAGCCAGCTACCAGCCAGGCCACGGCGCAAACAGGGAGGAGAGCCTGGTACTGGGAGCGGGGCATGGCATCCAGCCGCTGTCACTCTGTGACCCGGTGATCTTGCTGAGAAGGATCGAGCTCAAGCCCCGAGACCCCACCGGATCTCCACCACCGACAGACTGTGTGACCTTGAGCAGGTCACTTGGCTTTTCCGAGCTTCCCTTTTCTGTCTCTGAAGCCAGTTGGGGCCGGCTGTCCCACAGGGCCACGGGGAGCACAGGTGGCTCCTGGGGGTGCAGTTCCTGGCTCATTCACTTCTGTTACTTCACCTCTTTTGGCCTTTCCACCTCTCACTTGCAAAGTGAGGGGGCTGCGCTAGGTGGTCCCAGGCCTCCTCCTCACCCCAAGTGAGCCGCAGTTCTCTGCTTGTCCCTCCTGGGAGTGAGTGTCAGGATGGAGCAGAGCAGCCTTGGCCTGGCGAGCGGGTTCTGGAGGAACTTTCCTTAACAAAAGCACAACCCAGCAAGGGATCGTGCATGCACACTCAGACAGGCACCTCACACATACGCACATGCGCAGTCACACACAGAGCATCAGCAGACAAACACGAGGACATCTCAAATGCCCATGTGGCTCGGTCAGCACAGAGAGACCTTGCAGTCAGTGCTCCAGGGAGAACGTGGCTTCTCCAGGGCCCCCTCTCTCCCTGGCCTGGCCTGTCCCTGTCCCTCCCCCAGAGCAGGGGTCTTCCGCGATCACTCCTATAGGCCCCAGGCATGTGTACATGGTGCTGGGCACAGAGTTGATACTCAGCAAAAACGGATCAGATGAAAGGGATTTGCAGACATGTCCTGACTCCTGGGGACACACGGCGAATAGACGGATTTGGTACAAGCAGCCACGAGCTCCCGCTGAGCCTTTGTCTATCCTGTGGAGTCGAACAGGAGAGCAGACGGGAGACCCAGATGCCTCGAACGATCTGTTTTCTGCTGTCCAAAGGGATGGGGTGCGCCCCTCCCAGCGAGCCTGCAGGGGGGCAGGGGTCTTACACACAGGCCTGACCCCACAGAGAGGAGCCACCTGGAACCACAGACACCATGGGGACCAGACCCAGCCTCTGCCTCGCCCCTGGAGCAGGGTGCCGTCCCAGTGGGGATGCATACAGTTTTCATTTTCTCCCTAAATGACCTGCATACAGGACACCACAAATGTAACCCCAGGCGCAGTGCTGACCCAGGTCCCTGGGGGAGGGGAAGGTGCCCCGGCCCAGGGGCCTGAGCCTGGCCGGGGTGCATGTGAGAGAGCAGGAGGCTGGCTGCGCCTGACACTGGAATGTGACAGGTGGCTTGGGGCAGCCAGACTTCAGTTGGGCCCAAGTCACTAACAAGAGTATGACAAGCTGCGCTGAGCTGCGGGCTCGTTCCTGGTCCCACCTGTCAGGTGTCTTTTGCCTGCTGCGCTCCTGAGCCTGGGCAGAGGGGGCGCTGCTGCTGCCTCCATCTTCCCCTCAGCCTGATGTGGCAGGGCCACTCAGAGGGCCTCGCTGCCCTGGGCCCTGCCAGGCCCTGCCTGGGCCTGCGGCAGTGCTGGCCCCTCCCACCCGGAGCTCACTGCAGGCCAGCGGAGGGCTGCCTGCCTTGCACAGCCACACTGACATTTCGGGAGGGTCTGGACTCAGGAAAGCCACCACGGGGAGGCCTGGAGCCACCACTTGGGCCCTGCGGGCACTCCTGCCCTTTGCAGGTTGAGAAGGCATCTCAGACAAAAGGTTCAGGGACGTGGAAGGCAGTGGAAGTGATTCTGGGGCCTGTGAAAGCAAAGCAGCGTAGTCTGGCACCCCTTCCCCTGGGGGTACCCACTCACTGGGAACCCCCACCCTTGGGCTGTTTGTCTCCACAGCAAGGGCCTGTGTTCTTTGTTAATCTGTCTGCACGCACTAGTCTGGCCTCCCGCTGTGAGTGTGTTTCCTAAAGACAGGAACCTACTTAGGTCCATCCCCACCCACGGCATCAGCGGGTACCCGACCAGACCCACGGCCTGCAAATTAGCGACCAGGCCCGAAGTCTGCAGGCGGGCCCAGTCCAGCCCGGGGTGGTCCCTGGGGGCTGCAAAGCCACAGCCGAGGTTTGGCCAGGAGCAGCAGCCACTCCTTTCCAGACCTGTGGAAATGCATATGATACGGTCCTTTGCCCTCAAGGATGTGGTGAAAAATTGGGGACAAGTTAAATAGAACAGGATTGAAGCTCCATTGCCAGGCAGGGGATGGAGAGCATGTGATCGAGGGCCAATGAATCCCACCCACCTCTCAGGTTCCCGGTCGAGGCGTAGCTGGTGGGACAGGCGGGACTCTAGGGGTGGGCGGGCAGAGAGGGGACTTCAGCAGGAGAAGTGACTATGTAAGCAAAAGCCAAGGCTTTTTCAGGCCACATCCAGGAACAGTCTGACTGGAGTGGACGAGGTGCGGTCACACCTGTGTGACGGGCTCCTCTCCGGCCCCAGGGCCCCTCCAGAGGGCCTTGGGGGCTCAGCCCATGTCCCCGGGCGTCCTCCCCATTCACAGCCCTGACGTGGCGCGTCCCACGGCAGCCGGAGCCGTCTGTTTCCGCCCATCTTCCCCTGCTCACGCCAGACCCCAGAGACAAGCAGGGAAACATGAAAAGGATAAAAGATGAAGATTCATTGACGCCGGAATCGACTCTATTCTGGAAAATTGAAATATTTTGTGCATAATGACAGTCGAGTCGCTGCGTGACCTTCCCAGGATAACTTCCCAGATACATGACAGCCACAACAGCCGCCCCATGGGCGCCGATGCGCGGAAGGCTCCCCAAAGCCGCCACTTAAAAAATGCCTCTCGTGTTATTAGCATTCCTCCCTTGGAGATGTTTATGGCTTGTCACCGTTATCAACAGTAACAAATTTCAAAACCTGTAAATGACACCGCCCCCAGACAGAGCCAGAAACAATCCGCCTTCAGCCTGCCTGACCCCAGCTGGACCACGAACACCCACTCGGACTGATCTGACCGGCTGCGGTGCCACCCCACGTCTCTCATCCTCCTCACTCACCCTGAACGCTGGAAGCCCTGAGCCCAGCTGCGTCCCCTTTGCCTTGGCCGTCAGGAGCCACAACTGTGCCGGGGGGAGCCTTCCCTTCAGACCAGGGCTCTGAGCCAGGCAGGTGTTACATTTCCTGACTGCCACCGTCTTCCTGCTACAGAGCCCCACTCTGCACACCTGCAGGGTGAGATCCTCTCCCTCGCTCATTCATTCGCTCATTCACTCACTCACTCGTTCATCCATGCAGCAAGAGGCTTCCCGAAGCGACTGCAGTGCTACATGAGTGATGGAGCCATGCACCGGACATGGCCCAGTGGCTTCCCATTGGAACGGGTGAGCAGTGCCAGGCAGAGGGGCCGCCAGGACCTGGGAGGCCAGAGCCCGATGTCAGGCTCTGGCTCCAGCTTTAGGCAAAGAACCTCGCCGATCCCAGGGAAGGCCAAGCAGGCCTCACACCCCTGAAGCCCTCCCCACAGCTAATGCTAACAACTGGCCTCAGAGACGGACGGGAGTGATGGCGTGGTGGCAGGGAACTCAGGCTCTGGAGCCGGCTGCCCACGTGCGAGTGTAGCTGGAACACTGACCAGCTGTAATCTCCCCAGCGTCATTTTCCTAGCTGTGACACGGGACTAAAACGTTCTCCAGATTGTTAAGAGGGCCAGGTGAAGCAGTGCGTGTTGGGACAAGCACATGTCTTGGCACGAAGTAAGCGCTCAATAGGTGGAGACTGTTGCTAACTTCGGAGATTTGCCCCTTGTGCTCTGGGTTTTAGTTCTCCTAAAAAGGCAGAAGTCCGAGTGAGGGGCCGACATGGCACCTCAGTTTGGAGAAGCTGTGTTTGGTGGGGGAAGAGGTGGAAGGTCCCTGCGGGAGCGGGAGGCAAAGCGGAGGAGGCAGCCTGCTCCAAGCGGGCACTGTTGCCACTTTCTGGCCTTGCCCAGCCCTGCCCACCTTGGCCACCACGGCCTGACCTTGCGCCAGTCACACGCCCTCTGCCTCGGTTTCTCCACTCGCCAAGCCGGCCTCGTCAGGCTTGCCGTTCCCACCCGGCACCGACGGTGGCTGTCTGTGGCGCGTGTTTGAGCAGGATTGCTATGAAAACCTAACGAGACGGCGAATGCGAGAGGGCTGGGAAAACACCCGGTGTTCCACGCATGAGAGATATTATCGTTCCCATTTCCCACCCCTTTAAAAGGATGTTTTCCCTCAATTCAGCCAAATTTAGCTTGGATGATGAAGAACCAAGCCCGGGCGTCCCTGCTGTAATTTTCCCGCTTCCTTGTGCCTCTGAATGTTATTAAAGCACAAAGGCTCCCGTTGCCGAGAGAAACCAAAACAGCAGCTCGTCAGAGGCGCGGCTGCACCGGCAGAATTCGAAGTGATATTTCAAGCAGGGCATCCCGTTCCCGTCAACCACAGGAGCCCTCGGAAGTCAGCAGAACTTTGAAATTAAAATCGCCCCATTTCCCCTGTACCTCTCCGTTCCTGAGCCTGTGTGTGGAGGTGGTGGGGAGGTAGACGTCACCTGGGGGTTTACTTGATAGTGTAAAGAGAGAGGGGCAGGGAGGCCTTGTCAAAGCTCCAGAGGCTAGCCCAGGCCACGGCCAAGGCCACCTCTGTGAAACTGGCCGAAGCCGGGAGCGCTGTCCAGAGTGCTGAAAAGGCGAGGCAGGCCCCAGCTGTGATGGGAGCTCTTGGGAGAAGTCCTTCTCCAGTGACACATTCCTGATGCTCCCTAGGATCCTGGAGGAAGGAAGGGGCGCTGGGGGTGGGGGAGGTCCCTGAGCTGGTGGGGATGGAGTACTGGCAGCAGAGAAGCTCGAAGGGGAGAGGAGACGGGGCCTGGGAGTGACAGCTGCAGTGGAAATGAGAAGAGAGAGGTGAGAGCAGAAGCCGGAGGAACTAGAAAATAAAGTAATAAAACAGAGAGATATACCTGGTGACAGCAGGGAGATAAATGGGGCAAGTTATGCGCAGGGCTCATTTTTGTGCAAATACCGGGGCTCCATAAAGAAGGCCGTTTGTTCCAAAGCTGTCTCCAGCAGAAGTCTCGCCGTCCTGCGGGTGGCACCTGCAGTGAAGGCGTCCTTCTAAGACGTGGTGGGTCGAGCGCCCAGGGTGGAGCGTGCCCACAGCTGCTGTTTCTGTTTTATAAATAGCCCTTCCCCCAGGGGAGGGTGGCTGCCAGGAGTGAAGAGGGGGAGCCAGGCCTGAGGCTGGAGCCTCCCCGGGCTGGGCTATGGGCTGCTTTCCTGGCCTTAACCTCTGTCACCAGCCAAGGGGCAGCAGGGGCTGTGCTGTGACCTGGAATCCAGGCACCTCAGGTACATGGGTCATGAAAGGCCTGTCCTTGGTGGAGGGGTCTCTCAATCTGTCTTTCACCCTCAGGGGGTGCATCTGCCAGGCCCCTCCCCCCTCCAATGGAGGAAGAAGCAACAGGGCTCAAAAGTGCAGCTGCAGAGAATCGGGGAGGCAGGGGAACAATCCGGGGACGTATCATCCCCTCTTCAGGCTTTCGAGAGTGCAGACATAACTCTGACTGAAGTGGCTCAAGACAGTCCTTCCTGACACTAAGGGAAGATGGGAAGACCACAGGAGCTTGAGGAAATTTCCAGAAGCACCTGAGTCCTCTCTCCCCCATTCTTAAGCCAACGTATCAGCAGAGCAAATAAGACCTTGAGGCTGACCAGTACTCCTGTCTTGGAATGACACCTGTCCCTGCTGATGAGACACTCCAACTCCCAGGCAAGGCCACGGGCGGCTGCCCCACCAGCCAGGCTCACACTGAAGACGCTGGTTGCACACGCGCGTGCGCCCGAGGTGTAAGGCACTATTTCCAGAGGACCAGGACTCGTGCCCTCAGAGAAACTTGCTCTCGGGTCCAAGTCCAACAGCTGCAGAGCCAAGAGTCTCAGCCGTGCCCACGGCCCGCGTCGGAGCCAGGCGGTCAGAGCACGCTGAGATCGCTCTGGCTCCCGGCGCTGGCACCTCCAACATGAAACTGTGACCAGAAGCAGCTGTTCTGGTGTCTCTGAGCCTGTTCCTTCTGCTCCAAAGTGGGGCTGATTGTGACAATAGTGACCGATAAGGTTCCTGCAAAGATTCCATGCGAGAAGGTGCTAAAAGCCTGCAGCCCCGGGTCTGGCACAGATAAGCTCCTGTTCTCATGGACGGTGCGAGAACTCAGTCGTGCCCCACGCCCAGGGCGGCGGTCCTGCCTGAGCAGATGGACTCGGCTCGGCTCGGCTCCTCCGGCAGCCGGGCATTGCTCCACACCAGCCGTTGTCACGGTCTCCCCGCGGCGTCGGCTCCGCAGGCCTTGAGCGTGTCAGACTGCACAGCTGGCGCCACCTCTGGCTGCCCCACGTGGGCCTTGGGGGCAGGGCGTGTCCCATCTCCACACCCCCAGGAGCTGTCACTCAGTCACACGCAGTAACTCAAGAACGCGTCACTGAGTAACTAATGGAAAGATGGCCCCTCAGCCCAGATTACCCCTGGAGCCAGCACCCAGCCTGGGCAGGTCCGTGCCGGAGAGGACCGTTTTCTGGGAGGGGCTGCCTTCTCCTCCCAGGGCTGTGGCCCCTGTCACCTGGCTTCGCCCCTTCCGAAGCCGCGTCCCGCGTTCTCGCTGGCGGGGGCCCAGCCCCGAGGACGGACGCGTACAGTTTATGTCTCCCTCCTCCTCTAGGCTGTGGCTGGAAATGCAGCTTCTCGTGGCTGATCCCAGTCGGTTCCGATGATATTTTACGGCGCCTTCCTAATTTACTGCTCTTTTACGACTCTAGTAAAAGGCCACACGTCGGGGGATGCCGTCAGACAGGAAGACGAGCCCCCTCTCCTTGTCCGCTCGAGCTGAGCATTGTAATTTACAGGGGAGCCTTGTGGCTCAGGGTGTTTGCCTCCCGCAGAAACAGTTTCTTCTCCCATTATGAGACGAGATCATTAAAATTCCTTTGCTATTGAATTAGGTTCGCTCAGCCCAAGTGCAAATGCCATTTGGAAAGCTGTTGTGTAACTTGGATTTCAATGCAGAGCCACCCATTCCTTCCAGGAAGGCTTTTTCTTTTTTCTCTTCACCTGATCCTGGATTAGACATCAGGAAGAGAAATAGGGATTTATTCAAATTTGGTTAGGAAATTTACATCTCAAACCAAGGCAGGGAGTGGCTGCAGGTTTTCAGGAGGTGATGGCTACCAAGGGGCAGCTCAATCTGTGATATTGCAACAAGGAAGGTCCCAGGGAGAGCAGACTGGGAACAAGTCTGCTCAGGGGCTCAGCATGTCACCAGGGACCCAGGTTCTGTCCAAGTCTTCACTCAGCCATCTTTCATGGTGGCTTCATGTGCCCACGCAGAGCACAGCGGTGGCAGCCAGTCCAGGCTCCGTCTACGCACAGCTGCGTCATGGGGAAAGAGTGGCGAGCAGTCCCCTGCACCTCCCCAGGCGGCCCACACATGGGCCTCCTCAGCCAGCACTGGGTCACACACCGTTCCTGAGTAACCCCCACTGAGGGCATGGGAAAGCCTGGCCAGTCAGATCAACCCCCCACGCACGCTCTTAGTTCCCCGCCCCCAGACTTGCGGCTCTGTGGGGAGGAAGGGTTTTGGGTGGGGAAGAAATGGGGCGTATGTGGCCCAGCAGCATCCATCATAAAACCATGAAACACTCTTATTAAAGGTTGAACACAAAGGAATATATGAGTAGGAAACGAGAAGTAACAATAAAGTGCGCCCCAGGTCAGACCAAAACTAAACGCAGCACTTTTAAGTTTCCTCTGAGGACAGTCTGACTCTTCCCTCATCCCTTTCGTAGTGTTGAAAGTTGAACAAAGTGGTACCTGGAGAATCCGTGGGACCTGGGTCACTGTGGAGCCCAGTGGGTCTCAAGCAGGACTGCTTTTGCTCCCTAGGGGACATTTGGCCATATCCAGAGATACTTTCAGTTGTCACCATTCTGAGAAGCTACTAGCATTTTAGTATTCGAAGCCAGGTATGCTTCTAAATTTTCCCCAATGCACAGCTCAGTCCAGAACAAAGAACCAGCTGCAGTGCATGTGACCACTTCCCCAGGGTGCGGAAGTTGGTGGGGCTTCGGGAACTTGTCAGGGTGTGAAGCCTGGAAGATGCTTTGCGGTCTTCCGTAGCATTTGCTTTTCTCCGGGTCCAGATGGGATCTTTACCCTCCAAATTTTGAGGGTAACAGTCCCCACCCCCACCCATGGTGTTTCTCGGTGGCCAGTGGTTGGTGGATGGAGCTAGAGTCCAGCCCACACATACAGACCCCCTGCTTCCTCTCCCTGGAAGCTTAAAGTGTGGGATAGAGGGCAAGACGGGATGTGTGACAAACTGACGGCGTCACCAACCAAAGGGGCCCATTTGCTTGCAAGCATCAAAGCCCAATAAGACACAAACAGGAGCTTGCAGTGAAGAAAGGGTTCGTTGGTTGGGGAAGTGCGCCACGCCCGGGGTCACAGGCGAGCTATCGCCCTCAAACCCGGCTGCCCCGGCGGCTTTGACGGGAGGGGTCGTATAGTGGAAAACCGTTAATCGCGGTGACCGAGGCGGTTAGGGGCGTCACCCCATTGACTGGTGCTGGAGGAGGGGTCGTTGACCGTCTCATCTGCTTCTGATGTCAGCCACGGCGTTGTTCCGTCCGGCTTCATAAGGATGTCGCCTGCAGGGTGTTCAGTTTTCCAGGGCCTGGGGCCTAGGTGTTACCTTCCTCTGCGGTCACTGGCCCTGAGACTTTGTTCCTAAGATTGTTTGATGCTGACTAGAACCTCGTTGTCCTGAGGGCTTACTGATTAAGGGAGTGGATGTGCAAGGGAGAGGGAGGCGGGTGAGCCAGGGTGCTGGATGAGGCCAGTTTGAGTCAAAAGGGGAAAAAAATGAGAAAAGATCAGATTGAAGAAAACAGGGCTTCTGCGTGGTTACCATGGAGTTAATGAACACCCACACTCCGCAAAGCAACTCAAATCTGCTGGAATAAATACTCAACGTTCAGCCAAAATGACTCAAGTTCTAAAATCATGGGGTGGCTTTTAATAGTGGAAGGACCCACTTAAAAGTTACTCATTCACGTTGATTAGTGTTTCTTAGCTTGCAGGGAAAGCGAGGACCCGCAGTCGGGAAGTCCCCAGAGCGGGAAAGACTCTCGTCTGAAATGGAGATGTGAATGAACGTGCTTCGTGTTTTCTCCTCTCTGTGGGCAGCGCGGGGTCTGTTTCTTTAAAAACCTATCAGATCATGTAATGGCTAATATAACCTGAGTTTTACTTGAGTTCTAGGATTTTTAGAGAAAACGGAAGTCTCCCAAATATTTGCTGTGATGTGTCATTAAAGACAGCCTCAGTCGGCAATAGCAAGGAACAAATTAGGACACACAGAAATGGTCCCAAGTGGTGGCAGCTATGCCGTAAGTGCCATTGGGAACCAAAACCCGGTCTTCACACATGATTTACATAATGGCATGCATTTGGGAGGGGGTAAGCCATCCTCAGCTATTTGGGAAGGATTGATGCTTTTGAATATAGAACAATAAAAAGATTAATTATTGGGCTTTCTTTAAAAAAAGAAGAATTATCCAGCCCCAAATGTCTATAGTTGTGAGGTTGAGAAACTGAGTTTAAGCCTGGCCTTCACCCGGGATATTCCCATGGTGCTTTGCTCCCTGGGAGGGGAGAGAAGAGGGTGGCTTCCCAGCTAGAGGTGACAGAAGCTGGAGGACACAGAACCAGTCCTCGCCCCTCCTTCCCCTTCTCCCACAGAAATGTCTTTTGTTGCTGGAAAAATAATAGTAATAATAATAATACATTACCCTTCCCTGTTCCACGCGAGTGTCTCCCTAGGAAACTATACCCTTTGGAGAGCAGAGCCCTGTTTGCTCAGCCCTGCAGCCAGGCCGGCCCTCACAAAGTAGGTGCCCCACGAACGCGGGTGGAAGGAGGCAGGCGAAGGGCAGGGCAGAGGGGGTGAGAAGCAAGGGCCGGGACTGCGTGGAGAAGGTGTGAGTTAGCGGCCAGGGCCCTGGAGGCAGACCTCAGCTGGGCCTAAGATCAGCTGGTCCTTAGCTGGGGAGCAAAGACAACTCAAGAAGGGGTTGGAGAGACTCAAAGGGTCACTCGATGACGGGAGGTGCTGGGAGGAGAGATGAGATCAGAAGAGGAGGCCCGAGGTGAATGGGGCCGGGTGTGAGGTGAATGGGGCCGGGGAAGGTAAAGCAGGGAGAGAGCGTGCTGTGGGGAGGTCACAGAGTCTGAAACAGAACCTCCGGAGCTCCAGCTCTTGCAGGGGAGAGCAGGGCCAGGAGGGGAGAGGGGCAAACTCCGCAGAGCCTTGACGGGGAGGGGAGGGTGCTGGGCAGGGGCCGACAAGGGAAAGAAGGGGGCAGGGCAGATGGAGGTGGCCAAAGGCCGCCCAGCACTGAGGACTCGCGGAGGGCCATAAGGGCAGGGACCAGAGAGCCCAGCCCTTCCATTTCACAGCGAGACACCACAGCTGAAATATCTTGTCACTGTCCCCTGTGAGCGTCAGCAGAATTTTCACTGGCAGCTGCAGTCTCCATAGCCAGGAATTTTCTGTCTGCTCCTGAGACATCTGCTAAGCCAGGTGCCAGCCCGAGAAGGTGGCAGGGGCGGCCGTGCATCAAGCTCAGGCGCCAATGTCCAATATTAAAAGTGCTGGGAGCCCCGGTCCACCCTGTCCTGGCATGCTGCTCAGTAGCAACACTCCCCTCAAAGTTAATAAGAAACTAAAAGATGAATTTCCCGTCAGGTGCCACCACTCTGCAATGGCGCCATCATCAGGAATGTTTTTAAATAACAAGGGGGTGGGGAACAGGGTACCAGGTGCTGCACTGGCCCTTCTGGAAGTTTCCTGGAAGAGCAGGGCAGGGGTGCCCAGCAGCACAGCTGTCCCTTGCGTCCGCGGTCCCTTTGATTTTCACGTGGCCGTGGTTGGTTGTAAGATTCCAGGCACCACCTCAGCTCCGCGCCTCCAGAGAGAATACACTAAGGACAAAGCAAGGTGTCTTGTCTGGGGTGACTTCGTGTGGCATTGGAGTCACTTCAAACCTCCGGTTTTACAGAAACAACCGTCAAATGGGGAGTTATTCTCCCCCAAAGGCACAGCAAACGGACCTTGCTATTTTGGTTCATGACCCCAGAGATACGGGGGCACAGGGGACCACGGGGTTGGTTTGCGAATTCATTCGTCAGTGACTGAGTGCCCACTGCTGGCTGGGCACTGTGTCGGGGTGCTCCGTCATTTTCTCACTTGGCCCTCACGCTGGCCCCGTTGGGTAAGCGTGAAGCTCCCCATTTTACAGGTGAGGGATATGAGGCTGAGAGAAGTTAAGTAAATTTCCCAAGGTCACACAGCATTTAGAGTGGCCCAGATGGGGCTCGAGCCAAGGTCGGAGTCCAAGTCCATGTTTGTTCCAGCATCTGGCTGCAGGCAAGATAGCAGATCGGTACGCTTTTCCTCTCTTATTTTAATTCCAAAGTTACTAAAAACAGTTGACTTAATTGTAACTCATCTCTTACGCCTTCATTTAACAACAGCCAACAGAACATTTTTTTCTTCCCCAAAAAGCTTTAAACAAGTTAAACTCTGGTGACTTTCTCACTAACAGGTAAAATTGTGTGCATTTTTGCACGCTCTGTCTTGCCGACAGTGACTCAATCGCAAAATGTGGAGGTTTTCCTTCCACTCCAAAGTGACTCTTACGCTCAACATTGCTGTGTTCCTGGACAGCGTTGCTTATTCAATAGATACTCAACGAACCCAGCCCGGGCCAGGCGCCAGGCTGACGCTGGGAGGGCAGGCGGGCGCAGAGATGCCCTCTGTGGGGAAGGGGGCCCGTGGCAGCCACGGCGCAGCGCGCTCAGGCTGAAACGCTGTTTCTTTTTTCGCAGCCTTTTTCCTGAATGTTCCCTGGTGGCCGGAGGCTGCCCTAGCCCTTTCCTCACACTCCCCTGGACCCCTACTTCCCCAGGTCGTCCCATGGCTGCATTCCCAGCATTTCAGGCCCAAGCCAAGGCCAAGGCCAGGCCACCTCCTCCGAGGCCTTCCCTGAGCTCACTGGCTGAATTCCTTACCACGCCCCCCTCCGGCCCCCAACACCCAACACCTAGTCCTTTTTTGCTCTTAGCACCTAGCACTACCCAAAGTCACCTTCTTCTTTCTTCAAGTAGCTTTGCTTTTCCGTGCTTTTTTGAGAGCAAATCACAGGGACTCTGAACGTAGACCAGCCCCGGCACATCATGGCTCTCGACAGATCGGGACCATCGTGGGTCTGCTGAATGAACGAACAAATGAATGAATGAGTGAGTGAGTAAGTTAATACCCTATGAAGTGAGAACTGTAGCTATTTCCACTCGGTGCACAAGGAAACTTCCTCTGAAAAGCGGAGAATCCTGCCCAAGGATACCTAGCTGGGGAGTGGGTGAGCTGGGACCCCTTCGTTCAAGTTCACGGGTGAGAAAGGCTTGTCTGCGTGGGCCCCACACACAGGCACCCTTTCTCCCAGGCAGCGAGGGAAGTGCAGAAACAGCGAAGAGAGGCACCCTTCTCCAGTGGGTCTGACCCCTCAGTCAGAGGAGGCGCTTCTTCAGCGTTTCCTGTGACCTTCCTCCTCTGTCCCGCCAGCTTCCTCCTAACCTACAGCTGCCGAACTAATGGCCGTCCCTGGGGAGCGACCTTCTCTCAACAGCTCCATGGCAGCAGTGGTTCCCAAGTGCTGGCAAGGAGTTTTCCAAAGGGACTCTATGCCTGACACAAAATAGAAGATTTTGAACAAAATTTAAACACAGTTTTTGAACAGCACGGTTCTGACTTCTTCACACTTCGCAAATGCTTTCTTTGCAAACATGGGCGTCCCAGTTACCCCGGGCTGGCGCCAAGGCCCTGGGCCCAGGGTCTGTCTCCTCTGCTTCACGGCAGCCGGGGTGAGGCCTGAAACACACAAGAGAGGGAGCTGTGGGCCTATGAAGGAGGGAGGTGTCCGCATGTGTGTGTGCACGTGCATGTGTGTGGGGGTGCCTGTGTGCACACGCATGTGTGCGAGCACACGTACGCAGACAGAGACAGACAGCCACGCTGTAGCGATCAGCAGTGGTCACCCAGCGCCGTGCTTTGAGGGTTCTGGGGCCCCCTCTGAGCTCAGAGGGAAAGGCACCGTGGTTCCGTGCGAAATCCCACGGGCCAGGGTGGAGAGTGGGGGGTTGCATGTGAGGGATTAGAACAAATTACTCCAATATACCCCTGCTCCCACAGGTGAAATCAGGTTAAAAGGAAGAGTCACATCAGCTCAAATGCAGAAATTGCCAGAAGGGGCCTTGGCAATGACAGGAGAGATGAAGGCGGAGGGTGCCGAGTGGGCCACGGGTCCGTGAGTCCCCCACTGGCTGACATACTTGCTCTCCTCCAGTGGCACAGCCCCCTGTGACTGGTCAGGCTGCGCGCCCCACCCACCACTGCCCCAAGGGCAGATGTGGTCGGCCAATACTGGTTGGCTGCCTACTGGGGAACGAATGGACTTCCTTCTCATGTGGACTTTGCTCTCAGGGAACCTGGGGTCCAGAGGAGGGATGTAGACCTGGGAAGATCAGGGGAAGGAGGCAGGCTTGGCGAAGGAGCAAGAGGGGCAGAGGGCTGCTTTGGGAGTTCGAAGAGAATGCAGTTGCTTTGGGTCAGAAGCAAGAGGGGAAGCTTTGAGGGCAACGTGGCATCGGAGCTGGGCCTTGGTGGGTGGGTGGAAGAGGGCTTGCCAAGGTGGGCACAGGCGTGGCCGCCGTGGGGACAGAGTGGGCAGAGCGGGTGGGCAGAGCGGGCTGAGTTGTCCCAAAGACTAAGCCAAGGGTACAAGGAGGGGACCTAAGAGCCATGTGGGAGGAGGGTCTGGCCAGTCATGGGGGCTTCACTCTCAGGAGTGGACCACATCAGGGGCACGAGGAGCCAGGGAAGGGCAGCAGCGGAGGGCACCATCAGGGCTGCGACCTGGGAGAGTCAGAAGGACGGGGCTGGTTTCAAGGCAGAAGACCAGACAGAAGGCTGGTGCCAGGCTGCATGGGTCAGGCAGTGAGGACCAGACCGGGGCAGTGGCCACAGGGATAGAGAGAAAAGCCTTGCCCCTCTCCGCGTCTCTACCCTCCCTCTGCTCCGCTGGCAGTCGCAGCACCTCAGACCCGAGTGCCCGGGAGCCACGGCCGCCTTCCCACCACATCCCCCAGCTCTGCGGCTCAGCTCTGCCCGCTGTCAGGTGCAGGTCTTGTTCTCTGAGCACCGTGCTTTGAGGTGCCCAGAGGAAGCTGGAAGAGGCCCAGGTCTCCCCATCACACCATCTGGAGAGTGCAGGGTCCCCGTGGGCCACAGCCCCCTCCCCACTGGCGCCTTTAGCATCTGCCAGGAGAGAGGGACATTGCAAGGAGGTGTCAAGGTTGGTGAGCTCGCCCTCCTCCGCCAGTTGTAAGGAGCTGGTACCTGACGGCCCGGCCACTCATCTCCAGTCAGCGGTCCCAGGCTGCGGTGTTGAGTTCAGGATATCGAGGCCCGCTGGGTTGGGGTTCAAGTCTGGGGTGCCTGCCAGGGCACAGGCTCTGGGGAAGGGGTGGGCCTGCCGCAGAGGCTCTGCAGAGGAGGCGGCCCCCGATTGGCCTGCGTCATTGGGACAGCAGGTTCCGCTATTCCCCAATGAGGCTTACAGGTTATCAGCGAGCTCCAGGAGCCACTGGAGAAAGGAGGAAGATAAAGGGGGGCTCAAAAAGAAAGTAACAAAAAGAAAAACCATAATTTCTAATCCAAACCTGGCCCTGCAGTGGCTTTGTTAACCCCAGTCCCTCTTCGAAGACATAAACTGTTGAGTGCTGCAATTACTTCTGTGATTACACTTTATCTTGTCCCACCAAGGTATTAAAGAGGAACTGGGGAGCACATTAAAGAAACATACAGCCAATTGCATCATGATTCCCTCTCAAACAATCGCTGGAATCTCACCGTTCCAGGCACCACAGCGTAAAACTCCCATAGATGCTCGATGGGCTGGCACGGCCCTGCCTCTGCGGCCTGCACAGTTGCCCGTGTGTCAGGGGACAGCTTTGGGTTTATGTCTCTAACAGGATTCAGGGGAGGGGCTCCCCTGACACCCCCACAGAGTGGAGGGAAGGTGGCCCGGTCCCAGCCTCCCAGACCTCCCTGCTCAGAGCAGCTTCCCCGCCACCGCAATCACCAGGACAGCACAGAACAGAAAGCATGAGCTCTGGGGGCTGGGCGCAGGGACTCTTTCCAGCCCCCGAGGACCTCACGGCCTATTCACAGTCAAGGTTACAAGGGGGACACAGGCTGGGAAGCCAGCCTCATTGTGATGCCACATTGGGTGGACAGCGTCCAGCTCTGCCTTTCTGCCCAATCTCCCTGCAAAGCAAGGGACATGCAACCCTTTGCTTCAAGGTGGTTCTGATGCCCGTAGTGGGGGCAGCTCCCCGTCCTCACCCTCTCTTTGTCCAGTGGGGGGCGCTACGCGAGTCACAGCCGCTCTCTCGGCTCAGTTTTCCTAACCGGAAATGGAAGGGGACAGATAAGTTGGCCTGGACGACCCCTGAGTTTCTTCCCACCCCATCACCCTCTGCTCCAAGAGGGATACACGGAAGAGGTGGGGAGGCCCGTGATCTGAGGGGTCCCTGGGGAGCTTCCATGCACAAATGGTGACATACTAAGCATGCAGGTGAGGGCGTAAGCAATGGTTACTAGAGAAGGGTGGGAAAGACCCGGGCTCCTCAAGGACCTGCAGGTCACCTGACATCTGTGTCCCCCAGCTGGAAATGGCCCCAGTGGTTCCAGAGAGTCCCACACATTTGGATGCTGAGGCGGATATAGTGGACAGCTCTGTGTGTCCATGGACACGTACGTTACGGGGTACTTTTAGGGGAAGTGTGGTTTTGTTGTCTTCCAGCACTTGGAAGACAGCTGAGGAGTGTCTCAGAGACCCTGCTAGCGTGGCTGACTGTGGTTTAGCTCATCCAGACCCTCTAAGGGTCTGAGTGCCCTTTGGGAACGGCGATGCAGCCTCGGTGTCTGCAAAGAATTGCTTACCGCGGCCAGGACGGGCTCCTGTCTTAGAGAACCACAGCCCCGAACTCCCAGTGTCTGAGTCTGCCTGGTTCTCCTCCACCTCTGCTCTGTAAGCTCCAAGGGAGGCTCGGTCTGAGGAGTCAGGCCTGCGGACAACGGGTGCAAAGGCTTTCTCTCACCGAGTCTCCACAGCGACCTCATGCAGTGGGAACTGTTCTTCTGCCCCCGTTACAGCTGAGAAAGCAGAGGCAGAGGGGGGCTGGCCAAGACCCATGGCCAGGACACAGCAGGCCCCAGACTCAAGCCCCGGCAGCTGCCTCCAGAGCGCAGCTCAGAGCCCCCTGCCTCACCGCCCCCTGTGGCGTCAGGCAGACCCCCGTCCCAGGGTGGGGCCTTGCTGGGCTATTTCATTCCGTCCTCTTCATGTTTCTCAGGTGCAAAGTAGAGGTGACCACTCTCACCTCATGCTGTAAGGGTCGAACAAGCTAAGTCCTGTGCAGCAACTAGGGCATACAGGTGCTGAATGAGTGGTAGCTCTCAGTAATCGTGGTGACTGTTGTCATAGTAACCAGAGGACAGTCTGAATTGTCAGGTGGGGAGAGGACTGGCGTAGCAAAAGGAATACACATGATCTGTCGATGAGCAAAGGCTCTTGGTTGATGTAACAGCAAATCCAGCTCAAGAGTAAGGGGACATTGGGTGGTTCGCATTAACGGAAAGGTCTTAAGGTGGGCTGGCTTCAGGCGTGGCTGCACCCAGGAGCTCCATCAACGGTGTGGAGGCTTAGCGCCTTATTCCCTGGGTTCTGACTTTTCTGTGTTGGTTTCCTTCTTGGACTCCACGTGCTGGCAAGAGAAGGCTTCCAGGAGCACTAGCCTTCATCATCCCAGATTCAAGTCCAGCAGGAAAAGACATCCCTGCTTCCCAGGGCCTCTAGCCAAGTCCAGGGTTTAGTTCTGATTGCCTCTGGTTGGAGGAACACACGGCCAGTCACCATGGCCCAGAGAATACAGTGCTCTGATTGGCCGGCCTGAGTCAGGGAGAGGTGCGTTGTTCCCCGAAGAACATCTGGGTACTGTTAGCACAAGAACACCAAATGTGCCAGAATGGTGCCCAGCTCTGCCTCCTATTAGCCATCTGGGCGTGAGCAGATATGTGGCACCTCTCAGTCGGAGGGGACTCGCATGGCCCATGGGGACGCTGGCACGTGCCCAGCTTCCTCCAGAGCCGCTGTGAGGAGCAGATGGACAGGAAAGGCTCCAGAGCTCATGGGTCACTCTGGAGACGCCTGTGTGACTCTTTGGTGCCATTGTCATCTGATGGGGCTGACTCACTGCCTAATAGGGCACATTTCTGCGTGGGCACAGCGTCCCCGGGAACAACACCGAGGCACGTGTTTTTGAAGAGCCAGGGAGTGGGAGGGGGAGCAGTGAGCCTGGCTTCCAGCCTCCCGGGAGGACGTGGCCAAGTCTAAGCACTGGCAGGGCCTCTTTGAGGCTGGTGAGAAGGGCCCTGTGGCCCCGGTGAGCAGGGAGGCTGTGTGGCCTGTGTATTTCGCTCCTTGGAGGGGATGGTGGGCTGAGGGGTGGGGACTGCCACCTTCTGCGACCTGCTCACCCGACTCCCGCGCCACTGGCCCCGGCGGCCACGTCTCCATCCCTGCTGGGCCCAGGCTGCAGGCCCTGGGCAGAGCCTCTTCCCTAGAGTTCTTTGTCTCAGAGCTGGCCAGATCAACTGCTGCAGCGACTCCGAATAAATAAAAAAGGAGTTCAAGGTGAGAGCAGGAGACGAACCAACAGGCTCCTCCAAACTCAGGCCCCGCCAAGTGCAGAGCAACAGCGCCCGTGTCCCTGGCGAGTGCCTGGCAGACAGGAAGCCGAGGAAGACCCTGCACACCCGGCCGACACTCCCAGCTCCGGGCCCACCCTGGTTGGGGCGCCATGCGTCATGGTGCCTCCTGGGTCCAGGTCCCAGAAAGAGAAGACCCCAAACATCCTAATCTCTTTCCACAGTCCTTAGGGACCAGCCATCAGGAACTAACGCCACCCATTTTTCTAAAACTCTATTTCTGCTTTTCAGCCCACATCTCCTTGCGGTTAAGGTGTCTCATCCATGCAGAGTTTGTGCTTTATTTGCCTCCCTGCGCTCCAAGAGGGACCCTCATTGTTAGCGTCCAGGGATCCAGAGAAAAAGCACGTTCGCCTTCTCTCCCCCTATCTGGCCTGAAAGAGTTGAGTCGTGTTTCTTCTCGGTCATGTCTTTCTGGCCAAAAAAATTCTTTCCTCCATTTTCCCGTGGCCACCCGCCCCAGGCCCTGCCTTCCCCGTTCAGCTTGTGATAAGGAGCCTTCGCCGCTCAGGGTCGCCCAGCTCTCCAGGGTAGGTCCCTTCTAGTCCCACTGGTGGCGTTGGACAGGGGGCGCCCTGGGCTCACTGGCTGGCACTCAGACCCACCCTCCTCCGGGGACAGTTTGCACACTGCCTTGAGCGTCCCCCGCGCTGGAGTCCCTTGTCCCTCTCCACCCACTCATACGACCTCACGGGCCCCTCTCACGACCGATCACAAATCACCTGGCACTTTCTTGCCCATAAAAGTTTAGTGTCATCTGCGGACATGGAGACTTCATTGGGCATTTCTTCCCCGGATCGCTTATAACGATCGTCAATAAAGCAGAGCCTGGCCCGGAGCCTGTGGGAACCTCAGGGCTCCCATGTGTCCCCCCAGAGCGTGCCCACGCGGCCCTGCCCCACAGGCACGGGTGGGTGGCCAGGTCTGACTGCACGGTGAACCGTTCTCCCCGGCATCACGTGGCCTTGGGGAAGCACCTCCTCAGAGGCGTCCGGAAAGTGTGGGCAGACACCCGCCCTCCAGGCACAGCATTTCCACTGCTCAGGGAGGCTGGCAGCACCCCCCCAACTGCCATGTTCTCCCTGTGTCCAGACGCGGCCCCGGCTGTGTGAGGCAGGCTTTCCCACAGTCAGTGTGTTCTTCCTACGTCACCCTTGGGCAGAAGAGGGCGGAGCCGGCCAGCCCCGAAGCCGGCATGGCTCCTGGGCCCCCACGCCAGGTGGAAATTGTTTAACTACGTTCCCATGACTGGAAAATTCTGGTAATTGTGTGATAACAGCGGCAGCGGCGGCAACACTCAGCAATTACCCAGGGTTTCTCATCTTCAGACCACTTTCCCCGCATTAACTAATTAAATCTCCCAGCCGCCCGCCGAGGCAGGGAAGGGCTATGGCCCAGACTCCCTCTGGCGCCCGTGGGCTTAATGAGGGCGGTGGCTAAAGAGGCCACAGGGCTTCCCTGGGCAGCCACCTCTGCCCCCCAATTCAGCCAGAGAGGAGGCCCCAGGCAGGCCTTCCACACCGCTCATGGGAGTCATCCTGAGCGCCCTGCCCCGCTAAGCACTGGCGGGGCGGGGGCTGTGGGGGGTGCCCACGTCCCCTGCCACATCAGACCGCAACAAGGCCTGGCTCCCAGGGGGCACAGATGGCTTTGCCTACTACTGGGGGCACCAGATCCCCTCTTTTGGTTTCTACTCTTCTGTTCTTTCTCATTTTGCTTCTTTAACCACCCTCAACTTTGGGGACCCCCATCACCAGGCGCTCAGCTCCTGGCTGTCCCACCCGCCCCCTCCACACCCCTCCCTGACCACAGAGGGTGCCCTGCAGCCCCTTGCTGTGGCAACAGGACTGCTGTCTGGGCCCTGCCCCAAGGAGCTCACAGACCAGGCAGGGCCAGGATTCTGGGGGGAGGAGCTGGAGAGGCCAGAAGCTAGGGGCTCCAGGCTGGGTTGGACCATGGAGTCCTGAGCGGTGAGACTCTGTGTTCCCAGAACAGGTAACAATAGCACCTGAACACTGGGTCTGTACGGGATTGAACTGGGAGGCGTAGGTGGGGCTTCAAGGTGGGGGTGGCCAGGACACAGCCGACGCCCAGAAAGTCATCTTTGCACATAAAGGCACCCCTCAGAGGTGCGTGCTGGGGGTGCGGGCGCCGTCCTGCTCCCGAGGAGCGCCCAGCACACGCCCAGAGACGGCTATGCCGCGTGGCAGTCTTTGTGCAGGAGCCCGCGAGGCTCCCTCTCACGTCTGTGCCAGGGAGGAGACTGGGAGGGAGGCGGCAGACCCTCAGAGAACTGAGCGGCCAGGCCGCCCACCCTGGCCCTTGGGTGGGGAGGGAACAGTTCTTGCATTTCCGTTTATCTAGGCCTGCTCAACCATCCCCCAGCCTGCTGGCAGCCATCAGCAGGGGACGGGGGGATGGAACTGAGCCTGCCAGGGCTATATGACAGGCGTCTCTGCCAGTGGGGACACCAACCACCTCATGCCTTTATCCAGAGCAGAGGAGAGGGGCCGGGCTGCCCAGGGCCTCTGGAGCCCCGGCCCGGGGATTGTTCTGTGCCGTGCAGTGTAGTGGCCCCTGCAGCCCTGCGCTGCCTGGCACCCTCACTCATTCGTTCCCTAACACAGCCTCCTTTCTGACAGCTTACACTCCCATTTTACGGGTGCCTCCCGGGTCGTGACGCACCCAGGGACGGGGTCTGCCTCAGAAGATCAGGCGAGGGGGCCCGGTGCTAATGGGACAGATTGCAGTCACAAAGCGGGCTTGCGCACGCACAGTGCTGATTTCCGCTCCGGAGTCCCCCTCCTCCCGGGCCGGTGGTGCGCAGACCCGCCCCCCAGCCCCCGCGGCAACCGGGGAGGTGTGTGGCACTATTACACGCTATTATGACTTTCTGGGTAATGTATACATTTTCACTATCGCACGGCCTCTCCTTCATTTTTCATGAGAACTGGCACGAGATTAATGACGGAGCCCCAGAAGAAACGGAACACCATGCCACTCTGATTTATTGACCACTTAGCGTTGATGAAGCAGCAAACAAGAGTCAAACAGATGTTGCAGCTGCATTTTTCTTTATCAAAACCAACAGCTTTTTGCATTTTTAACCACTTCTTGCAGTTACTTCCTGCTTACTCCACAGAAGGGGGCCTCATCCCCCCCAGCAGAAGCAGAGACTGGGCTGTGGGACCCCCGGCCTCCGCTGCCCAGAGCCTGCCCCTGGCAGTGGCCACGGCGAGGACGTGAGTCCCCCAGGCTCTTGCTCTGGGTCACTTGGGTCTCTGGTGAAAAGCACACGGCTGCACCTTCCCCCAGTCCCAGGGCCTCTCATATAGACCCTGGGGGGCTTGGCAACGGAGGGACAGGACCCAGGCTCCCCCTGCAAATGGGAATGCCTCCCACCGCCACCTCAGAACAGGTTACTGAACGCCCATTCAAATGGGCAAGGTCGGTGGCCCGGCCTGTGGGCAGCCAGCGCGGGGTGGGCAGGGACCCTGCCATGAAGATATGAGGGTCCTCGGCTTGCTCACAGAGGGAGGGATCTGCACGCAGTCAGAGGGAAGTCGGGACAGACAGGGCTGTCCGCAGAGAACGCGTGTGTTTTAACTGGGTAAACTGCCAGCCAGAAGCTGACATCTGGTCATTCAGGAAACAAATCAGAGTTTGGTTTGGTTTGGTGTTTGGTGCCAATTGGTGGTTCAACAAGCAGAACGTCTGACCACATGGAACCTCGGTCTCTCACGGGCCCCGGCGTGGCTGCTTACCGCAGCTCCTGAGAAGGACGGGGCTGTACAGAGGAGGCGCTTGAGGCACAAAAGAAGGGATGGGACCTCCTTGTCCATAGCTCTTTCCAGAAGGTTCTGGAGCTTCTCTGAGACTTTTATTTATCCTCAGCTTTCCCTTCCACAGTCCCAGACCACCCCACTGGTCTCCCTCCCCCAGGCCTCTGGGACTTTTGGGGGGTCATCTTCAAAGGTCATGCTCTCTTTGGGTGGGATGACCTCTAGCATCTTCATGTGAATTCTGTAGCACGGGGAGGAGACTGTGGACAAGCTCCCTTGTCTAACCCGCTCCCACAAGATCTGTCCTGGGTGGCGAACCCCAGGGAAGCCTCTGAGCGGCCCAGGGAAGATGAGGCAAGCTGGCTCCACGGCCATCCAGAACCGAGGCTCCAGAGTCCTGGGGGGTCTGCTGGCCGTGCCCCCTGAGCTGGGTGCCACCGAGCCTTCCTCCAGCCGGCCCGGCCCACAGCAGGGCAGTGCTCTGGGGTCTGACGTGAGCGCTCTGGGAAACTGACACACTGGGTCCCTACAGTTGACACATTTTCCTGCCAAAAATACCCAATAAAATGCACAACTAATGAATGAGATTACAACGTTGCCAAGAAGCAACGTGTGTCCCAAATTTCCAAAAATACCTCAGTCACTTTGTGTCTTAAAGCCAGCCCCAAATCAGGAAGTCAGGACTTAAAGTGCACCTGGGGACTTCCAGCTGCAAGAACTCCAAGCCCTGGGATGGAATCTGTGGTGAAGATAGAAACCGTGAGGCTGCCTGCCTCCTTGTTTCCTGGCCCCAGACGGAGCCTCCTGAATCCGCAGGGGTGGGGGCTTCCTCCTCCCACCCTGTCAAGGCCACCAAGAAGCACAAGGTCCAGAGTCGGGGCTCAGGGAGGGATCTGGTCCCCGATGCAAAAGCATCAGTAGAGGATCCAGAACCAGGCCGGGAAACGGTTAAGAACCAGCCTTGCCTCTTAGCCTCCTAGGAACGTCGTGTTCAGAAAGACTGCCTGCCCTTCATAGACCCAGAAGGCCGAGGCCAGATGTCAGCTGCACACGTGTCTGGGAAGGGTAGGGACAGGAGGTCAGTCTGATTCAGTGCTACTGATGTGAACTGAGCAGTGGTCATTGCCAGACACCAGTAGCTCCAGGGCACCGCCCTGTGTTTGAGGGGACAGAGGAGGTATATGGACTGTTAAGACACAAACCCAATCTCCATCTTGCTGTGGTAGAGATACAGAGGGTGAGGTATCAAGGAATGCTTCCTGGAAGAGGAGGCAAGCCTTGTGCTTGTCCTCAAAGAATAGGTGGAGGCTGGTTATGCAGAAATGGAGCTGGGCAGTGAAGGAAGGGACAGAGTTTTCCAGAATAGGGGAGTTCAGGCTGCTCTATGCAGGGATTCCTGGTTTAGGGATTTCCATGCATGGTGAAGGCAGCCCTTGGCTCCTCGGGCCACTGCCTGCCACCTAGCTGCCTTGGTCTCCCACGGCCTTTGCCAGGGCTCAGTGGGGCTGGGGCAGGAAGCTGCAGGTCTTTCATCTCCCAGGCAGCTGGTATCCAGCACCCTCCTGCCGGCCCAGATCCTGCCCCAGGGGCTGGGATCAGAGGAAGCCTTGGGTGGCCTGCTGGTCCAGCAGCCCTTTGATCCTTCCTCTCTCTTGCTCAACAGCCAGTGCTGCTGCCTGTCCGGGCACAGGCTCCAGCAGGAGCCTCAGCCCAGACACAGCCCTGGGGAGGCCGTGTGCTGGTTTGCAGGGAGACCACAGGGCAGGGACTCAGGGGTGCCTCCTCAGGTCCCCTGGGCCACCTTGGCCCTGCCGTGAGCAGAGCAGGTCTCCAGCCCACCTCCGTCTTGGGCGTGCAGTGGACTGGAGGCGGGAAAGCACTGAGACCAGGCAAGAAGAGGCCACCAGGCGTCTCGGGAGGACCTGAACTTGGAGTGAGAACCCTGGCTTCCAGCCCAGGCCCTGTCCCTTGCCAGACACAGCGTTGGACAGGTCACAGCTTCTCTGGGCTCCGTCTCCTCGTCGTAGACGAAGGGCACCCAGTCCGGCCCGGCCCGGCCCGGCATGCCGCGCGGCCAGCGCGGGCACCAAATGGGATGATGGCGGTGCGCTTTGAAAGAACACAGCAAGCACCCAAGTTTGGGGGTTGTCGTCATCATTAAGGAGCGTGATTACCGCCGCCATTAAGAAGGAAAGCTCCTGGTCGTGTTGATTTAATTTCCTGGTTAACCGAGCGTTGGCAAGGAAAAAAAACCCTGTGTTTCAACCTTATTGAAAATCTTTCTAAATTACACCAGGCGACTTTCTTGCACTGGTCATGTGTCGTCTTGAGCCTATTTATTAACGCATTGATTGATTCACATATTCATTTATCACGCTTGCTCTGACCACATGCAAAAAGGTGATTGCAGACCCAGCCTCCTCCACGCCTGGGGTCCCTGTGCCCACCCGGACCTCGTGGTCAGGTGTCACACAGGAAAAGCAGAGGCCACTGATCTGGGGACAGAGCACAGGAAGGGACCTCCCACGTGGCTGTTTCGACAGCTCCCTGCAGCGCCTCGATGTGCTGTCTTCAGTCCCCTGCTGCTCAAGAAGCACTTTCTGACTGGGGTGGGGGTTTCCTGGGTGTTACCCAGTGACAGGCTGCTGTTTCACCGACGGGTTGGGCCTGACTGGCCGAAACTGGCCTTGCCTTCTTGGGGCCATGAAAAGCCCGAGAGGGCACTGAGCTCTTTGCATGGAAGCTGCCACCCCCACAGACGCCCCTCGGCATGTCACTGTGAGAGCTGCTGGTGGACAGAAGGGGACAGAGGACGTTTTGAGTGGAGTCTGATGGGAGCAGGCTGACCTATTTCAGTAGAACCGTTTGGGGACAAATTGTGCCTTCCAAGTCTCCCTGCGGAGTTTTCATAAGGGAGGTTTTTGGGGAGGAGTCCCCAGAGGCTGTGAGTGACAGCTGCCTTCTGGGGGACTCTGGAGGGGACATGCTGACGGGGCCGCGTGCATGGGCAGAGGGGCATCCATGCTTAGAGCGGGGTGCCTCACATGCCGGACACCCCGTTCCCCCTGGGAAGAAGCAGTGCTGATCCCTGGGTCTGGGCATCCGTGGGCTATGACGGGACCTGTGGGTGGGGCACAGGGCCGGCCCAGTGCTCCTGGGCAGCTGGGGTGTGCGGTCCAGGATGTGAGGCCAGAGATGCGTTTGATGCCACGTGTGGTCCTGCGTCGCCCACAGAGCAGACCACGTGCAGGGCAGTGGCTCTCAGTTGGGGACACTGGGCCATGTCTGGAGACATTTCGTTGTCACCCCTGCATGTTGGGGTTAATGGCATCTGCAGGTAGACACCAGGGGTGCCGCTGAGCACGGGACGGCCCCGCCACAGGGCACGTTCTGGCTCCGTGCCTCAGCGGCACCAGAGTAGAGAGACCCAGGGGAGGGGCCGCTCAGCCTGCCTGTGCCTGCTGGGGGGGACCTGGTGGGACTCCGTGCCACCTCATGCTGCCAGTCTCTGTGCTCTGCCCCCAGAACCCCGACATCGTCCTGGTGCACTATCTCAACGTCCCGGCCATCGAGGACTGCGGCAAGCCCTGTGGCCCCATCCTCTGCTCCATCAACACCGACAAGAAGGAGTGGGCGAAGTGGACAAAGGAGGAGCTCGTCGGGCAGCTGAAGCCCATGTGTGAGTAGGCCCGGCCGCCTGGCCTGGCGCCCGGCTCCGGGGCAGGAAGGGGCCGGTGTGGGAGCCCCCTCTACTCTGATGACAGTGACACAGGGAACTATCTTTGAAGGGGGTCACTCCCACCTCACTTGCGCTTGATGCTCCCAAGCTCTCTGCGTGACGGGCAGGACACAGAGAATCAGGCCGCATCACCAGATAGAAAAGTGAGATCCAGAAACACAGAGCAACTCAAGGGAGGGGCAGAGCCAAGAGAGCAGGGGCTGCTCTCTCCTGGGCAGCGGACAGGAAGGAGGATGGTGGCCCCTGGGAGGAAAAGGCCTGGGGGCCGCAGGAGGGGCCGCCGGCTGGAGCTGGCTGCCTCTCGCACTCAGCCCGTCTGCTCCTGGACACGAGGCCTTGGTCGGTGCCTCGTTTCCATGGGCCGGGGCTCCTCACGGCCACTAGGGGGTCTCGGGGGGCCTCACTTGCCTCCTGGACACCTGAGCTCAGGAAGAACAGACACAGATCTGCCAGATTCGCGAGGAGCAGGGGGGCCGTCCAGTGCTGGACACAGGGCCTGGTGGTTCTGGGACACTGACCTCAGGCTCAGGACAAAGACCTGTCATCATAGCAGGTCCCTCAGAACACACACCACCCTTGGAAACGGGGCTGCAGGGGAGAAGCCTCTGGGCATCGTATACAGGGAGCCACAGGAAAAGTCCCTCCCCAGAAGGAGTGAGTGTCCACGTGGAGGCCAGGCGGCACTGGCCGTAACCAGCTGATCTTGAGAGTTCCTTGGTGCTCAGATTTGGGGACCCTTCCCTAGTGCCAAGGTTGGGGACGGGGATCAGGAGGGACAGAGGGGTCTGTAGGGGGAGGGAGGCGACGGACCAGCCAGCCTAGGGGCTGGACCCCAAGATGGAATTCCTTCTCACGCCACCCTCCTGCGCCAAGTGGCCACGAGAGGCTCCGCCAGCTTGCCCTCGCTGCTACGGCTGCCACCACCAGGAACCTAGAACCAGGTGGCCCACAGGCCTTGTGGGCTCAGGCTGTGTCACCTCCCCGTGGGCAAGGGGATCGAGCTCCATGAACTCCAGGGGATGGAAACCAGATCCCTGGTGCTTCCCTGGAGGGACCTGAAGGCCTGTTCAGAAGTCTGCAGTGCATCCAGAAAACTAGAACTACAACAAAAAAACCTCTTGTGACCCTGCGCTCTCCAGGGTGTGGGGCGGGAGCCCAGCAGCACACAGAGTGCGCGCGTGAGCATGGCTCTGGTCACAGACACACGGCTTGGAAACATGGCCCAGGAAACGCGGCTCCAGCAGAAGCTTCCGGTGCCGACCAGTTACTGGAGCGCACGCAGGGCACAGCTAACAGTTGCGGGGACCGCAGCGGTGCCGGGGGCCGAGGAGGCATCAGATTTGGTTCCAGAATCAGGCATGCCACCCAGCGCCGGAGCCAAACACATTAGCTTCATCACGTCTTCACATAAATCACATTCCTTCAAAGACTTCACAGTTTGATTTCCTGATGTTTCCCAATTTCTCTGCCCTGCAGCAGAGTTGTCAGTGGTTTAATCAAAATGCTGTGCTTATCGGTGGCAAAGGGAAACCCGGATCTGCAGCCCTTGCCTCACCTGCCACAAGACGAGGGCCTGTGCCCAGCGTGGACGGGGAAGCCAGACTGAGCCCGAGAACCCTGCCTCGATCCTTCTGCGTCCTGTGCTCCGTGGGTGCTGGCCTGCAACCTGCCGTCTGAGGGATGCTGCCACCAGATTTGTTTTTCAATTGTGATATCTGATAGGAATTCCCCATATGTTTCTGAAATGCTTCCTGTCTTTTGCAGTCTCTTCCGTGGTAGTTAGAATATGGGTCCTGTGGTTGTGGCAAGGACCAAAGGACTGGTGGCTTAAATAAAATAGGTTATTTCGGTTTCACATAGCAGTTCAAGGTTGACATGGCAGCCCTAGTGTCAGAGATCAGCCCTCCGGGCTCCTTCCAGCTGGTTGCTCTGCCATTCCCAGGATGTTGCCCTCTCATACACAGCCCAAGATGGCTACTCCAGCTCCTGCCATCACAACTGCATTCCAGCCCATGGAAGCTGAGAAAAGAAAGTGGAGGGCAATTGTTTTCCCTTCAAGGACAGAGCCCAGAAGTTGCACACACTTCTCTTTCTATGTCATTGGCCAGAATTTGATCATATAGTCACCATCGTTGCAAGGGAGTCTGGGAAGTGTAGTCTTTTGCTAAGCACTACCATCTTAACATAGTTTGGGGAACATAGTTTGTGTGTGAGCATTCAGGGCTGAGGGGAGCTGAGCCCAAGCTGGGTGCCCCTGTAGGACCTCAGCTGAGCGCTGCTCATCTCAGCTCCAGGCCTGAGGACGATTGACTCAGTTCCCATTCGAGGTTGGAGTTTACAGAATTCGAGTGAACGTGATCGAAAGCTCAGAGTGTCTCATCCTGGAAATTCTGGGGCCTGATCCAACACAGCTGTGCTGAGCAAGCACCAGCTTTGGGCCCAGCAGATGGCCATAGTGGGGGAGAGGAGCTGGGCAGGAGGTGTCCTCTCCTCCCAGGTGAATTTGGAGTGGGGCTGAGTGTGAGACAGTCTCTGTGCTTGCGTCCTGCCAGTCCAGTGGGAGACTTGCTCAGTGGCCTGTGGTGGCCACTGTGCCTGGACCTTCCACCCTTAGGTCTATTTAAGCCAGCATGAAGCCAGCATGAAGCCAGATGGAACCCCTCCCCTTGGAGCGCGCCTGCTCCTCTGGGTGCCCATGGCTTTCTGCCCTGCCCCGCCCCCTGGCAGCTCGGGAGGGAGCGGCCGTGCCAGCCAGCTGGCTGTCGGTGAGCTGATGTTGTCCAGAGTAAGGGATGGGGGCTTGCGTTTTAAGCTGTGTGCACAACCCTCCCCAGAGGCGATCTTGCCCCCACTGTCCCCACCCCAGCTGGCCTGACGGCTCTGCATTGCTGGGCAAGGCCAGGGTGTTCTCACAGCTCGCGTGGCCCCAGAGATCCCCAGGCAGCCCCAGAGGTCTCCTCCAGGCTCGGCTCTGTGACAGCGGCCTCCCCGGGGGCCCTGCAGCTCCTTCCCTGGGGCCCCCAGACCTCGGTGGTGGTGTCCTCGGCAGCACTGCACAGGCCAAGCAGAAGGGCTGGCTGGGGAGCCTGCGTTGCCCCGGCGTCCGCACCCACACACATTTCCCCATGTATGCACGTATCCACACGCATGTGAGTGCAGAACACGCACAGCTGCATGCTGATACACTCACACGTGCATAACACGATCGCCCTCACCCCCCACACTCACACAGCCGCCTCACCTCGGCGCCTGGGAGGAAAGGCCATGGGGTTCGGGTGGAGAGGCAGGTGCTGACCGGACCAGACGGCGTGCCTGGCCTGCCCCCCTGAAAAGCGAATGAATGGGATCGAGCAGCAGCGAGAGTGAGGGAAGATGCGCACAAGGCCTTCCGGGGCTGCAGTGTGCCTGCCGTGGGCTGGCCCTGCACAAGTCACCTGACCTCTGAGCCCCGTCGTCCTCCTTCAGGGAGGGTGGCCCTCCCCTGTGGCCCTGTGGCTGTCAAATGACAAAGCGTGCAAGTGCTGGGGCTGTGACTGCCCAGCTGCACGCGGTCAGGGAAGTCATCCAGAGGCAGAAAGCTGGCCCTCTTTCTTGCGGTTGAGCCGTGCCAAGCTCTGGGCCAAGGATGGACACCCAGTGGCCAGCTGGACGGTCCTCCAGGGGCTCCTGCACCCCACCTTGGGCCTGAGCAAGCTTGCAGAGCAACTGCTCTGAGCTCGGCCCTGCGTTGACCCTGGGGAAGTTGCAAGGAGGGAGAAAGCCCAGGCCCCGCCCCCAGAAAGACAAACCAGAGGCTGTGTCAGCGAAGGGGTCCGGGGAAGACGACACTGAGGGCAAAGTAGATGGTTCTGCCTTCAAGGACCTAGAAATCCGGGAAATGGGGCACGGGAACAGGCAGCCAGGCGTGCTGGTGGGCAGACTCTACCCTGGTCTGGACGAACGCATGGCAGTCAGAGGCAGGCAGGGGGCGGGGGTGGGTGCTCCCAGGCTGGCCCACGTGAAACTGCGTGAAGGAGGAAACAGAAGCAAAGGCAGACACGTGGCGTGGCACTGAGGAGCTGGAGCGTGTCACGCTTGAGGCTTTAAGGGCAGGTGATATGTAGTGATGGAGGTCAAGGGGGAGAGGGTGAAGGTCATGTCGAAGGCGAGGAGGCAGATGTCATGCTGAGTATAAGGGAGCAGAGGCCATGTTGAGGATGCCAAGCTGAGTGTGAGAGGGTGGCGCTTACTTCGATTTGAGGGGTCGAAGGCCATGTTGAGAACGAGGTGATAAAGCTGTGTTGAATGTGAGGGAGGAAGCTGTCAAGTATAAACTGATAAAGGTCATGTTGATAGCACGGTTGGAGGCCGTGCTGAGTGCGTGTGGGTGGCTGCGGGTCCTGTGAAGGGGGTGGAGCCCATGTGGAGTGGGAGTGGGAGAGTACTCCCGGCCCCAGTCACCCCAGTCACCCCAGCCTGGCCCTGCAGCCGCTGGTGTTTTCAGGAGCCAGGTGCAGCCTCTCACCAGGGCCTCTGGGGAAGGGCAGGTTCCTAGCCTCTGGGCAACAAGCCACCAGGGACGCGCACAGGCCAGCACAGCTGGACACAAAACTGAACGTCGCCGAGAGGGGCCGACGTGGCAGAAACGGGAAGGAAGCAGGCAAGTGGCAGGCGCTGCCTCTCCCAGCAGCCCCCGGCCGCACTGTACGTCAGCAGGGCCTCCCTCGCTGGTGCCTCCTCCGGGCCTGGGCTGTCTAGGCCCTGCGTCTGTTGTTTTCTCATCATTTTCCAGACAAAGACCAAAGACCCAGTAAGAGGGGAAGTGTTTATTTGTTTTGCTTTTTTGCTTAGATTGTAATCCCGGTGATTATAGAAATATCAAGAAGTAAAATCAACAAAGGCTTGCCTTTCCTGACCCTGCACCAAACCCGGTTCCTGGTCGATTAGCGCCACCTGGTGGCCTGTGGCAGCAGAGCGGTTCAGAGATGCTAACGCTCCAGAGGAGGGGGACTCCCCGGCCTGGCTCCGGAGCCTGCAGCCATGGGGACTCTCCCACCCCTGCCTGGGGACCTGGTGTCTGCGGTTCTGAGCCAGTGGGCTCGGGGTAGGGCTGGGAGGAGCAGAAGGGGGCCCTGGGGAGAGGCATGCACGCCTCCTTTCCTCTCTGCCTCTGATGTCACCTGGCTGGTGCAAGGTGGAGGGCTGGCGTTTGCCCCAGACAAGGAGGTCGTACTCCCAAGGCTTGGCCAGAGTCTGTGAGCGACAGAGGGGCAGTTAACAAAGCAAGTCCCAGAGGTGCTGCCCCCATGGAGCTGTAGGCAGGGGCACATGAGATAAGGGGTGAAGGTCAGGGGGAAAGGAGGGGCTGCTGTTAGAAAGGGCTGGAGGGTTTCTTTCTGGCCAGATGTTGTTTGCTCAGATGCATCTTCCAGTGTCCCCACCTCTGAAGTGAGACTCAGGGTAGGAGTGAGGGGCCAGGGGACAGGAATGAGCTGGGGCAGGCCTGGGCCTCCCACCCCTGGGACCCAGAGCAGCTGAGGTCCCCGTTATCCCCCAGGCCCACCCGGCCTGGGCAGAGGCGGTGGCTCGGGGCCAGGAGCGGCAGTCCGTGGCACAGACGCCCCCGCAGGCTGATGAAAAGGCAGGCCACTGCCCTCCACGACATTCTGACTCCACAGCTCGCAGTGGGCCCGCAGAGCCGGAAAAGGGAGGCAGACACTGGGGGCGGTGCTGACCTTGAACACGCACAAAGCACGGGGCGCTTCTTTCTGGGTGTCCCAGGGCACTGTGGGGCCTTTCTGTTGACTCGGGGATAAGACGTGATACCTGAAGTTCCCTTGGGTTGAAAGCCAGATGTTAGGGCTGGGCATATCCTGGGGTCTTGCCAAACACTTACCGACTTGAAGTCATGAGACACAAACCCTGGAATGCCATGAAAGGAAGCCCATTTGTGTCCCCATGGTGGGCCCAGCACCCGATGGCAGCTCAGTCCCTGAGAGCAGAGGCTCTCACGGGTGGATGGAGCCTGGGAGGCCCGGCAGGCTCTGCCGGGTGCCCGTGTCTGCAGGGTCCGGAGTCCCTGCGGGCTGGGACAGGACAGAGGGCCTGGTGAGGGTGTCCCTGCCCATGTTGGATGTCCCTTTGCTTAGCAGTCAGTGGCTCAGGGAGCAGGCCAGGTGGGTCCCCATAAGTCCCCCACTCCAGCCACAGTGCCTCCTGGGCACCTCCCCGGTAGCCTGGCCCAGAGGATAGGACAGCAGGCAGCAGGCAGCAGAGGCAGCCTGATCTCATTTTGGGGCTTGCTTCTGTTTCCTGCTGAGCTGCGAGGATCCAGGCTTGTTTTGCAAATGAGCCTTTCTCCCTCTGGCTAAATTGTGTTTAGCGGAATTGGCCCCCAAGTAGGAGAACTAAAAGAGAAACGCTCCTTTGATTTCCTGTCGCTCCCTGGCTACCTGCCACTCAGGGCAGCCTGGGGGCCACGCAGCCCTGCTGCCACACAGTGCCCAGCTCAGGGGCAGGCAGCACCTCTGTGCTGGTGTTGGGGGCACAGCAGCCCCACCCACGTCGCATGTCTGACTGTCCCCAGAGCTGACACAGTCCTGCTCATCCTGGGGGGGTGGTTTTGTTCAACTTAGAATGCGTTGCCAACATTGAGATCTCCAGATTTTCAGCTTCTCTTTGAAAATCGAAGGTTCTGGGCCATATCGTTCAGCGGCACCTGCCTCCCTGCGGGTGACACCTCCAGGCACACGGAGGAGGCATCTGAGTCCAAGGTCTCGCAAGAAGCAGCAGGGACACAGTCTGAATCCCTCTCGGTCCCCTGCCCCCACTGCCAGGGGCCCGGAGGGGCTGCTTCTGCCGTCTCTGGCCCTGGCCAGGGCTTGGGAGGTTGGGCTGCATCAGCCCCAATGAGAGGAGGGTTCCAGGGCCCACGTGGCTCCTGGATGTGGGGTAACCACCAAAGCTCCTCCTCTCGGGGCCAGATTGCACCTGTGACATCACTAGACAATCAGAGAGCTTCAAGCATGTTCCCGCTCGTCCTATAGCAGGAGGAATTCCCAGCCTCAGTAACAACGACACTTGGCAAATCGGGAGAGTCCGAGAGCCCCAGAGTGGCTCTGCGATGCCACATCTCGTCCACGTCGCGGGCCCGGCGCCGCAACACCGGGCCAGTTTGTTACCTCGCAGGGCCCCCAGGAGGTTGTCTGTGCAGCCAGGCACAGACGCCCGGGAAGCGCCATGCCCACGTGGCCTGAGTCTCCTGATGTCAGAGCTGTGATGGCTCCTGACTGGGGAGCCCCTCTTCCTGCGCTCCCCGCAAGGTCTGAGGTCCGTCCCGCCTGCAAGAGGGCAGCAGCTGTGTTGAGGTCTTGGCCCTCACCCTCTGCGGGGCACGGTGACCGCTGGCACAAGCCCGCGCCCCACCGGGAGATAGGAAGGGAGGTCCTGAGGCCTCACGTCCCCGAATGTCGCGACCCAGGAACGGCAGGCTCACTCAGGACACAGCGCCTTCGTCCCCCGGCGCACGTGCCATCCTGTCCCCAGTCAGCCTCCGAATCCTCGAAATGAGATTTCTGCAAACGTCCTCAGGAGCAGAGGAGAGAGTTGAGGGCGAGACGGGGAAATTGAATAGTATGTGGGTGTCTGGATATGAGAAGTTAAATCTAATGAAAATGTTATCCCGTTGAACCAAGAAATCAGAAGCAGGGCCTTTATTCCTGTCAACAAGAATACAGTGAAAATTAAACCAACACTGCTGCCATTTCCCACTGACCTTGTTGCCATGGAGACAGCCTTCCAATGTCAACAACTCGGAGGAACCCAATTGGGTTCGTTCATGCATTGAGAGGCACGTGGCAGCCCCTCCTGCCTCCGTCACATGGTCCCTAAGTAGAGTGATCACACGTCCTGGGTTGCCTGGGAGTGTCCCAGTTTATACCATTGTCCAGCCACATGATCACAGCACCCCTGTCTGTCTCCAAGGTGACCTGTCTGGATAGCGAGTTAAATGGTCACTTTTTCTATGGGTCTTCACTGCGTGTTGAGTACATTGCAGGAGAGCTGGATGGGCCCAGGCTGGTGGGGCAGGAAGAAGGGGCACCCACCGGCCCCTGCTGGGTGGGATTATCTTTGCCACCAACACGCTACTTGTCCCTTGCCCACACAGCACCAGGAAACCCCTTCCCATGCAGAGAGGGCCAAACATCGACGACAGCAGGCACCGCCTGTGCCCAGGCTCCACCAACATGCCCTGTCATCCTTCTAGAAGTCACTGCCCCACAGAGCAAAGGGGGCAGGCAGCCAGCTCTCCCTGGTCCCCGGGCCGCCGTGGGGTGAGGACCTTGCGGAGCTCTCCTTTCTGGCTCCTTGTTCAGTTCCTTTCCCCAGCATTGCAGGATCGACATCTCAGAGCAGAAAAGGTCTCTCCTTGGGGCCCTGGACCCTGCCCTGCCTCAGGCCCCCCACAGACGCCACCGAGTCAGAATCCTGGGTGTCAGACACACTCGTCTGTATGTTAAAGTCCCTTAGGGAACAGTGACATGTAGTCAGATGAACCAGGGAGAGGCACCCATTTTGCAGACGAGGAAACTGAGGCCAAAAGGAACTGAAGATGTTCCTTATGTCTTACCCATGTAAGGCCACAGTGGTCCGGCCACCAGCCCCTTCTTCCCACACAGCCAGCTCCGGCATGAGCTCATGGTTTGCCCTCCTCCTCAGTAAGGTCCCCCCCACTGCTGGGGGTGGCCACACCAGGAATGAACATCCATGGCTTCCGCTGACAACCAAGAGGAAGCTCTCCCTGGGTCCCCATCTATGATTGGGTCCCCTCCCCACTCCCACTCCCAATGACTGGAAATCCAGACAAGGGGCCCCATGTCAGAGTCAAAGGCTGCCCTCCCAAATCCCACCTTCTCCGGGAGGAGTCTTGCTTTGGGTTACCCCTAAATGCCCCCATCTCTGGGATGAACGTGGCCAGGCCTCCGAGGACCCCAGTGGCCCAGGTCCAGCCACTAGGCCTTGCTCCCAGCACAGGCCTCCCTCTCCCTTTGGCCAGCTCCTTGTCTGCCAGGTGCAGGTCCTGCCTCCCACCTCTGGCCCTGCCTCAGGGACCTGGCCAGTTGCCTCTGCCCTGGGCTGCATGGCCAGGCCAGCTCAGTGGCCGAACTCTGTGCAGCTGCCCCATGTCCTGGCCCCAGGGAGGAAGATCACAAGGGAGGAGCCAGGGGCGTTGGGGCTTTTGCCCCTCCCCGCCCCCAGCCTATTCCTGAGACACTGGCACCCTCCTGAGTCTGAGAGGGCAGGAGACAGCAGGGGGGGGCTGGGCTCAGGGGAGAGCACCCAGCCCAGCCCCAGGTTTCTGGGTTTCCTACACAGTCACCGCACCCCTCAGCCCCATGAACCAGACTCCCTTTCTCTAGGAAGGGAGGTAAATCTAGCTGTGAGCAGAAGCGATCTCGGCCCCGTGGGGCAGCACCCCTTATCCATCCAGGCATTCCTGGGTCCCAAGAGGGGTGCAGGACAGGACACCCTGGGAGCCAGAGAGCGCCTGGCTCTGTGCCCGTCTCCACCCCCACCCCTCTGCCGTGGGCGAGTTCCATAACTTCTGAGTCTTGGTTCTCAAATTAATAAACGGGACGGAAATTCTTCAAAGGATTGTTGAGAGATTAGAGATGTAATCTCACTGTCCCCCAGGGGGTCAGAATAACACAGACTGGGCGGCTTAAATTAATTAATTTTCTCACAGAAATTAATTTTCTCACAGTCTGGAGGCTGGAAGTCCAAGGTCAGGGCGTCAGCAGGATTGGTTTCCAGTGCAGGCTCTCTCCCCAGCTTTCAGAAAGCCCCCCCTCCCTGTGTCCTCACACGGCCGCCCGCTGTGTGCGCACATTCCTGGCGTCTCTCCTTCTCCTGGCGAGGGCATGCAGGCGTCCTGTAGGGTAAGGACCGGCCCTTAGGACCTCATTCAACCGCATGAAGCTCCTGAAAGGCCCTGCTCCAAATGCAGTCCCTTGGGGTTAGGGCTTCAGCCAAAGGGTTTTGTGGGGACACAGTTCTGTCCACACAGGGGCAACGGCGGAGCTTGACCTGGGTGCAGGCCACATCTGCCCAGCTGAGGGCTCCACCTCTCCCCAGGGGTGGGGGTGGGGCAGCCGCACCCCAGAGGCCCTTGGCCAGCGGCCAGCCCCACGTGGGGTCACGCCACACCTCCCCTCACCCCTTCCCCAGATCTCAATTACTCTCTCTCAGCAGTCGGTCGCCTCTTGGGTAAATTGTTCATCAGAAGATGCTCTCCAAAGCAAGGCCACATGCTGTTGCCGTTGATTTCACTTTGATTATTCATATTAGTGGGAGCGCTGCCGTCTAGCCGTGGGTGGTAATTAGGCTAAGTGTTGGGTACAGGCCAGGTCAGCACTGGTGTGGGCTGGTGGGTCCCTGTGACAGCCACCCCGCCTCATCTCCGAGCTCCAGTCCCCAGGCACGGCACACTGCAGGCGGGGCCCCAGGTACACACATCCCGGGGCAGCAGCAGGACTGCAGGGGAAGCCACGGGAGCACCCCGCAGCGCCCCACTCCCAGTGGCCAGCATGGCCCTGCTGGCCGCCCTTTCCTGTGCAAGCCCACGGAGGAGCCAGCTTGACCCCACACGCCCTCCCTGGCACCTTCCCAGTCCCAGCCTTCCTGGGCACACGGGTCCCCCTCCACCATCCGAGCAGCCCAGAGACCCTGTCAGGCTGGGACACTGCAGACGTCCCCTGGGTGAGGTGGCTGACCGTGGCTTGGAAATGAGGAGCCCAGCGCCCTTCACCGAGATTCAGTGAGCAGAGGGAACCCACGTGACCCTGAGCCCGCAGGAGCTTGTTTTCTGGGAATTCCCTTTTCTCCTGTGCCCTAACCCCAGGTCATGACCTTACCTTTAATCGAGTGTACTTCTATGCAGTTCCCCTCTGCTGCTTTTAGGAGGGGGGAAGGGTTGGGGAGGGGACAGCCGGTGCGCATGTATTAACCTTCCTTTCACAAAGCGCTCTTTCCCCCATGGAAATCTCCTTTCCCGCTGATTCATTACTTGGTAGGAAGCAGAGCATGACATCTTAAAAGCCATCTTGATCGTATTTGATATTCAGTACTAACCACTCGCCAGCTCCGAAGAGGGGGCTTCTTCCCACCAGAGAGGGCGGGAGGCAGGTCTGCGTGTTGGGTGTTCCAAGACGGTAGGCAGTTTGCATGAAGCACCCAGAAATCCTCTGCTGGCGATCTGTCACCCTTCACCGGGTTTTCATTTTATAGCCTTCACAACAGAAGGAGGGGAGGAAGAGCAGAGAGTTTGGTCGCCGCACCCGCTGCGGGCCGGAGAAGAAGCCTGGTCTGAGCCCAGTGTCAGGAATGACAGGGGCCCCGGTCAGGGATGACAGAGGTGTCTTCCACTCGGGATTAGCAAGCCCACCTGCCCCCAAGACCTTTGGTCGAGGTGCGGCCTTGCAGCTGAAACCAGAGGCGGGACTCATCTCTCCAGACAGCCAAGGTCAGACGGTGGCCAAGGTCAGACAACGGTCAAGGTCAGACTTGGTGGGCGTTTCCCTGAGAACATGTGGTCTGGTTCTGCAATGAGCCCAAGTCACCCCACGGTAGACACCCTGGTGATGAGCCCTGGGAGGCGGTTCTGCTCCCAGACCTGAAGCCCCGAAGAACTCAGGCTCAGGACCGAGCTGTGTGTCCCCGACCCTGACTGCAGGTGAGGAACTCCTGAGGGCTTTCTCAGCAAGCCTGAGCACACGAAACACTCGGAAACACGCATTCGCAAAGGCACACGCACCCCTGTGTTCATTGCAGCGTTACTCACGGTGGCCATGACATGAAGCCGACCAAAGTGTCCTTCGGTAGAGGACTGGATGAAGAAGACGTGGTGCGTGTGTGCGATGCAGTGCTGCTCGGCCCTCAGAGACGAGGACACACCGCTATTCGCGACAGCATGGAGGGACCTTGGGACTATGATGCCGAGTGGAATAAGTCAGCCAGGAAGAGCTAAGAGCTATGTGATCTCCCTCATATGTGGGGTATAAAACCGAAACTCGTGGACACAGACAGCATCGCGGTAGTTGCCAGAGGGAAGGGCTTAGAGGCAGGTGGGGACAGAAGGGTGCCAATCTATGGGGACAGAAGATGATTTGGATGGTGGGCACCCAGTGCACTGTGTAGATCATGTATCATAGAGATGTATACACTCCAGACCTATATGACCCTATTAACTAATGTCACCCCAGTAATTGTTTTAAAACCCGGGCACCACCCCAGACCAAGGACCTCAGACCCTCCAGGCTGGGGCTGGGGCCGGACGCAGGGACAGGCCATCTGCCTATGCAGTAGTGTAAGGAAGGGGGGTACTTGAGTCCTGTGCTCTGTCCCCCCACCCAGCTTCTGTTTTCTCTCTATAAAATGAGGAGTCTGGAAAAAGTCCTCCGCCAAGGGGCCCAGGACGTGGGGACAGGCGGGAGACCCTGACCCTCACTCCTGCCTCAGCCAGGCCCCTTCTGCTGTTAGCTGTCTCCCATACCGGATTCCCAGGGGAAGGCTCATTTGAGACGAGGACTGCAGAGCTGTGACAAGGCTTGCAAGCCCCTGGCCTGGGCCCTCGCCTCTAGCTGCCGGGGACAAGACGGCCTGAGCCAGCAGGAGCACGGGCTTCCTGGGGCTGGCGGCAAATTCCTTGAGCAACTCTGAAGTAGGGGCTGCGCACCTGAGGGAAGGTAGGCTGTAAGCCCACCACCATCCCTGTGTGTGCCCGCCGATGGCGCCTTGAACAGGCACACGTGACTTCAAACCCAGAAGCCATCAGACAGCTCAGCCAGCTTGGGGCAGGAGCCACCAGCACCGCCCCCATTCCCTGGATGACCTGCCGGAATCCAAGACCTGTGGGGACCAAGACCACGGGCCCTAGTGCTGGTGACAGTGCCGGCAGCAGCGGCCCAGGGACCTGGGGCAGGTGTGCAGAGGAGGGCAGCAGCGCCCACGAGGGGTCCCCGGGAGTTTGCAAACCTCACACGTGGGGTTTCCTTTGCGAAACCACTGAAGTTCTACGTGAAGGCGCTGACGAGGAACAGAGGCGTGAGGTGGGCACCGTGGAGTTCTGTCCCCACCCCCACGTTCCAAGGCTGAGCCGTCTGTGGATTTCACAGCAAGAATCCCCGTTCCCATAGCATCCACCGGCCGCAGGTCAAGGCCAGCAGCTCGTGTGGCGTGTTACCATCATCGTCACCATCACCGTGAACGGCTGTATCCATAGCAACTCTTTGCTGGGTGCAGACGAAGTGCCAGGGAGACGGGTCGGGTTGCCTCCTGGCCACCATGTCAGGCAGGTACCATTGTATTCCCATTATACAGATCAGGCAACTGAGGCTCAGAGAGCTTTAGTGACTTGCTCCAATTTATGCAGCAAATAAAGACCAAAATCTGGACTCCAGTGCAGGTGTGAATTTGACCCGGCTCCAACCCGCTGTGTAGACTGTCCCCTGTGCCGCAGTGTCCTGGAGTCCCTCACAGACGAGGGCAGGTGACCTGTGGCAGCCCCTCACTCCTGGACCCCGTGAGAGAAGCCCAGCCAGAGAAGAGAGGAATTGTTTTCGCATTGGCAGAGCCACTGGCCTCTCCCTGACGAGACACTGTGCCCTGCTCCCCCTCCCAGACACCCGCTCCCACCCTCCCTCTTCCCAGCAGCCTGGGTCCCTCCCGGAGCCTGGGGGCTGTGCCATGCCTGGGATGCCACCCCGGACTCAGCCGGGCCTGCTCCAGCTGAGAAAGAGTGGACAGAGTGGCCATGAAACTCAGTCCCCACACTCAGCGAAGCAAGTTGGTGTACTTTAGGGTTCCAGCCCCATCCTTCCAGGCAGGCGGGGAGACAGCCCTTAGCCATTGGGGGACTCCACCGCAACACCAGGGGCAGCAGAGGTCAAGGGTCAGGAAGGTTGAGCCAAAACCCAAGGGCAGCCGTCCAGGTGGCCAGGCCCCGTGGGCCCTTCTGTCCTGTCCCCTGCAGCCCCTGGAGGACGGGAGGTCTGGTGAGAGCAGGAAGCTAACATGCCTCCTTGTGGGGGGGAGCCGGCCTCCATCTCCTCTCTAAGTCTCCACGACAGGCAGCTTCGGGAGGTCCCTTTCTCTTCCACTCCAGGCCCCCTCCAAGAGCCACCCCAGTGCACTTGGACTTGGGGAAAACCAAAGCAGATCTCCAGGCAGTCCCCCACCCTGCCCCGGGGGCCGCATCGTAGGGGAGGGAGGGGAGGAGGTAGAGTCCCTGAGGAAGAGCACGGAGCTCCTCAGGGGGTCTGGTGGGGCAGCCTGGTGCTCCCTGCTCCCTCCTCACTTGTCCCTAGAGTCATTATCCCAGCAGAGACGGGCCGCTGCGCTCTGGGGGGGCCGGGCCGTGCCCCCTGTCCTTCCCCGCCCCCTGGCCTCTGATCGCCCCGCCTCTGTCCCCACCAGTCCACGGCATCAAGTGGACCTGCAGCAATGGCAACAGCAGCTCAGGGTTCTCAGTGGAGCAGCTGGTACAGCAGATCCTCGACAGCCACCAGACCAAGCCGCCGCCACGGACCCACAACTGCCTGTGCACCGGCAGCCTGGGTGAGCGGGGCTCTGGGCGGGCGGGGGCGTGGCGGGGCGTGGCCATAGGCACTCTGCCAGCCGGCGGGCACTGCTCTCCTGCTCAGGGGTCGCTGCCATGTCCGGTGAGGGGAGGGTGTCAGCCCGGGGTCAGGCTACAGCATGGCGCCCAGGACCACGTCGCCCTTGTCCTGCCCCACCTTTGGGCAGGAAAGAGCAACTTCCTAGAAGTGGGGGCAGCAGAGTTGGGAGGGTTCATCTGGGGGTGGAGCTCCAGGCCCCTGCCCACCCCCCACAGCACCTTCCAGTCTCCAGGGCCCTTGGGCTGCATCAGCAGGAAGCCCAGGGCCCCAGGCATGGCCCAGCCAGGCTTTTTGGGAAGCTCAGTCCTGAGTCTTTGGGACCACTCAGGCCAAACCCCTTTGGCATAAAATGTCTGCACTCTCCATTCGCATCTATCTTTTTTTGATAATGGATGTTTGCTCTTTGAAACGTGCGTTCTCTGCTCCCTGGCTGCCTTATTGGATATTTCCGTTAGAGGGGGCACCTCACTTCCCTGCGACGTCTTCGTGCATTTGGGAACCTCGGTGGTGAGGTTGTCGTGGGATCGGGGGAGAATTTACCCTTTGATCAGAAGCAAAGTGGCCCTTACCGGATGGAATGAAAGCAATGGTGGGGTGGGAGAGAAAAGAGAGAGGAGCCATTGGGGCAGTGTGGTGGGGACAGACTGATTTGTGGAGCGCAGAAACACTCCGCGACGGGAGCTTTTCCTTCCCTAACTCTGAACTGGGGGCTTAAGGGTCAGCGACCCTTGCTGTATTTTAGAAAGATTCCTGTCCCGCAAAGAGCTGAGGACAGGTCTGGGACGCTAAACAGAGATGGTGGCCCCAGATACCTCTTGGCCTCCAGAGCGAAGTCCGTCCGCCCTTTGGTCCCAGGGCCTGAGAGCTAAACCACGGAGCGCGCCTTGCTCCCCACACCCCGCTCCACCCCTGCTCGCTGTCCCAAGTGGTGCCCACCTGAAGGGTGTCCTGAGGTGCTGCTCGCTTGGCCCGAGCAGGCACGGAAACTTCCAGGGGGTGAAGAGGGACCAGGCCCCCGCCCCCGGCGGAGCTCCAGCCAGCGAGAGCCTGCCCAGGGAGGGCGCCTGCTCCAGGCTAGGACTTTCCCTGGAGGGTGACGTTCTCTGCGGCCTCTCCTTCCCTGCTTGCCACATACTAGGACACTGCTGTCAGTGTTTGAAAAGTGAGTCAAGGACAAAGGTGCCTGGTCTGGAGGACGGTGACACGGGGCACATGAAAGCCCTGAGGCTTGGGCTCAGTGGGCCCCAGACCCTGAGTGATGGCCACACGCCGCCATCCCCTGGGGCTCAGCGGCCTGCCCAGTCCCCCGGGCAGGGCTTTGCAGGTCCCAGCTGCTCAGAGACAGGGTCTGCCACAGCCCGGCTCTGACTCTCTGCTCGTGTGTGTGCGTGTGTGCGTGCGTGCGTGCGTGGGCACACGGTGCCTCTGATCTCTGCAGGAGCGGGCAGCAGCGTGCATCACAAGTGTAACAGTGCCAAACACCGCATCATCTCGCCGAAGGTGGAGCCGCGGGCCGGGGGCTACGGCGGCCACGCGGAGGTGCAGCACAACGACGTCTCAGAGGGCAAGCACGAGCACGGCCACGGCCACGGCCACGGCCACGGCAAGGGCGCCGGCCGCGAGAAGAGGAACGGCAAGGTGGCCAAGCCGGTGCTGCTGCACCAGAACAGCACTGAGGTCTCGTCCACCAACCAGGTGGAGGTCCCCGACACCACCCAGAGCTCCCCCGTGTCCATCAGCAGCGGGCTCAACAGCGACCCCGACATGGTGGACAGCCCTGTGGTCACAGGCGTGTCCAGCATGGCGGTGGCCTCGGTGATGGGGAGCCTGTCCCAGAGCGCCACGGTGTTCATGTCCGAGGTCACCAGCGAGTCCGTGTACACCATGTCCCCCACCGCCGGCCCCAACCACCACCTCCTCTCGCCCGACGCCTCTCAGGGCCTCGTCCTGGCCATGAGTTCCGACGGCCACAAGTTCGCCTTCCCCACCACGGGCGGCTCCGAAAGCCTGTCCATGCTGCCCAGCAATGTCTCCGAAGAGCTGGTCCTTTCCACCACCCTCGACGGTGGCCGGAAGATTCCAGAAACCACCATGAACTTCGACCCCGACTGTTTCCTCAATAACCCAAAGCAGGGCCAGACCTACGGGGGTGGAGGCCTGAAGGCCGAGATGGTCAGCACCAACATCCGGCACTCGCCGCCCGTGGAGCGGGGCTTCGGCTTCACCACCGTCCTCACCAAGGAGATCAAGACCGAGGACACCTCGTTCGAGCAGCAGATGGCCAAGGACGCGTACTCCTCCTCCGCAGCGGCCACGGCCTCCGGCCCCCTCACCCTGACCGCGGGCTCCGGCCTGCTGCCCTCAGGTGGCGGCCTGAGCCCCAGCACCACCCTGGAGCAGATGGACTTCAGCGCGATCGACTCCAACAAGGACTACACGTCCAGCTTCAGCCAGACGGGCCGCAGCCCCCACATCCACCAGACCCCCTCCCCGAGCTTCTTCCTGCAGGATGCCAGCAAGCCCCTCCCCATCGAGCAGAACGCCCACAGCAGCCTCAGTGAGTCCGGGGGCAGCTTCGTGATGCCCACGGTGAAGACGGAGGCCTCGTCGCAGACCAGCTCCTGCAGCGGCCACGTGGAGACGCGGATAGAGTCCACCTCCTCCCTCCACCTCATGCAGTTTCAAGCCAATTTCCAGGCCATGGCGGCGGAAGGGGAGGTCACCATGGAGACATCGCAGGTGGCTGAAGGGGGCGAGGGCCTGATCAAGTCTGGGGAGCTGCAGGCCTGTAGCTCCGAGCACTACCTGCAGCCCGAGACCCCCGGGGTCATCCGCAGCACGGGCGGCGTCCCCCTCCTCCCGGGAAGCGTGGTGCAGGGGCTGTACCCCGTGGCCCAACCGGGCCTCGGCAACGCCTCCAACATGGAGCTCAGCCTGGACCACTTTGACCTCTCCTTCAGCAACCAGTTCTCCGACCTGATCAACGACTTCATCTCCGTGGAGGGCGGCAACAGTACCATCTACGGGCACCAGCTGGTGTCGGGGGACGGTGCGGCGCTCTCGCAGTCGGAGGATGGGGCCCGCGCCGCCCCCTTCGCCCAGGCGGAGATGTGCATCCCCTGCTGCAGCCCCCAGCAGGGCAGCCTGCAGCTCAGCAGTGCCGAGGGCGGGGCCAGCACCATGGCCTACATGCACGTCGCCGAGGTGGTCTCGGCCCCCTCAGCCCAGGGCGCGCTGGGGCTGCTGCAGCAGAGCGGACGGGTGTTCATGGTGACCGACTACTCCCCAGAGTGGTCTTACCCCGAGGTAAGCGGCTGCTTCACCTCCTCACCTGCCTCGCCTGCCCCCCTCCGGCATGAAGCAGAGGGGACCCCATTTGCATGTGGCCCTCCAGCCCACACAGACCACGTTGTCCCTTCCGTCTGCCCCCAGGTCACTTGAAATACCTCCACCTGTCTCCACAGTGGTTCTCAGTCTTCATCACAGAGAGTAGCTGTGAAGTCAGGAGTCTCCTTGGAGGCCAGGTGGCCTGCCAGCTCCAGCCAGAGCAGTCCGCTGTCCCCTGGCTTATGTTTTAAGATGCCACCTGTGTTGTGTTATGCTTTGCTTTGGGGGCAGGGGGTGGGGAGAGGGATCCTAGAGCTGCTAAAAAAGCATTCAGAAGTCACCACCATAGACCCTCCAAAGCCACTGCTCTTGATTTGCTTCCCTAAACAAAGTGAAAGGGAACAGAAGCAAACTCCCAACACAGTAAGAGGGAGGGGACAGCTTCTGAATCATCACCTGCAGGACTTTCTTGGGTAAATCTGGCCTCTACAAAATCAAAGGCATGTTATATGACCCAGCACCTCCCACCGGCCCCCCAAACCCCAGCCCCTACCCACTATCTCAGGTCTGACACGGGGAAGCACCGCCCCGGAGCCCAGGACTACAGGGAGACCGGGGCGGCCCCAGAGGCAGTGTTTAAGGAAGGGATATTCGCTTTTTCTCTGACTAGAACGACACAGGAAGGGGGGGTAGCCCGAGTTTCCTGCTGCACTCTCCTTGACTCTTCCCAGCCCACCTGCCTGGTGCCTGGGGCCCAGACTGGTTCTGTCTCCCCATTTGATGGCTGCTCAAGGCACCCTTGGTGCCACTGCCACATTCCCTAGAGGCCAGGGCAGGGGCTGCTGCCCTGGACAAGGGAGGAATGACCCTGAACCTCCTGGGCTAGCTTAACTAAGGCACTGATGCAGACCCCCCCAGAGAGGGCTTCAGGCGTGGCCAGTGCAGGGGTGCTGCCCAAACAAAGCCCGGCTCCTTCCAGACCCAGGTGCTAGCTGGGAACCCGAGATGACACCCAGCTCGGGACTTGGTGGTGGGGTGCCCTGAGTGGTGGGGTGCCTCTCAGAGCCAGTTCCTGCTCCAGAGCCTCCCCTGGGAGGGGCTCCTCTGGTGAGGGGCACGGGGCACAGGACATGTCTCCAGGGCTCTCTTCCATGTGAATTCTGGCTCTGCCGTGACTTCATCTCTCTGTGGCTCAGTGTCCTCACCGAGGAGATGGGGCTGTAACTGTACCTGCATCAGGTGTCCTGCCAGGAGTGCTCGGCAAAGCCTCGGGCCCATGGCACGTAATCAGGGAGCTTGGTCATCATTCCCTGGCCATGGCAGCCCCTGTGCTCTGCCCATGGCCTCTATGGCCGTGGGAAGAGGCTGCCCATTGGTTGGCCATGTTTGGCCTTGGAGAGGTCATCTAGACTGTGGGCCTCAGTGTCACGGTCTCGACCAGGAGGCACACACCTGCCCTGCCCCCGCCTCTATGGTGGAGCAGAGACGCAGGTACCAATGCCCCAGGCTCGGAGACGCCGCACCAGCCCAGCCAGTGGCCCACCTGTGTGGACAGGGTATTTATAAAACCCTCTGGTGTCCAGAGGCAGCCACCCCATGTGGGGACAAGTCTGGATCCCAAGTTTGGCCCCACACTTACTAGCTGGTGACCTTGGGCAGGGAGCTGCCTGTCCTGTCTCTGCCTCGCTGGGGTGTGTGAGGGCTGAGTGAGGTGCTCGGGTGGCACCTGTCTCTTCTGTCTGCCTCCACTTGCTTCCCCCGCTGCCCTCCAAGACTCTGGAAGGTTTCCTCCTGATGTGACTCAGTTTGACTCCCTCAGCGCCGCTGGTCTCAGGGTCAGTCTCCTAGCAACCCCCAAGTTTCCCCTGGGTGAAAGGTCAGCTCAGCCCAGCAGCTTGCCCTCCCCTCCTCCATGGGGCTTAAGAGAGCCGTTCAGAGGGAGAGGCAGGGGGGCCAGGCCGGCTGTGTGAGGTCCCAGTGGGAGTTGGAGTGCCATCTTAGTGACGCAGCGACCTGGCTCTCCGGGCGTCCATTCCTCCTCTGTAAATGGCTGAGGGGCCCTCAAGGCCCTCAGAGTCCTCGGACCTGGGAGATTGTGTGCTTGGGCCGCTTTGAGGCTCCTTGGAGACTACCAGCCTGCAGATCCCTCAGCGGGGCCTGGAGAACGTCAGTTCAGCCACTGGCCACGCGAGGGCGGCATGGGAACAGGAAAGGGATGCCGGTCCCTCGGTGATTCCAGCCGCCCCGAAACAAAAGCAGCTCAAATTCAATTTGATTTGGAAAATGCACAGACGCCACCAAGCTGGGTCCTTTGGGGCTGACATAGCCAAATGGTGAGACCTCTCTCTGCAGAGGTCCCAGGGGTCCTACCCCCCACCCCGCCCCACTGTCCCCATCTGGGGGCAGGGCCACTGCCGTCTGGTGCAGGAAACAACACCTCCTCTCCTGGCCCTCCCCTCCCCTCACAGCCCACCCCTCGAGCCCCCCCCCACCCCCGCCCCTTGCTGGCATCTTGCTGCTCCCCTTGTCCACGCGCCAGAGGCCTGCGCACTGACTGGGTCCGAGCCGTTCCAGCCAGGCTCTGCCGAGGGCTTGGTGCTGAGACATACAGGCCTGGGGCGCTTCCTCATCTGTAAACACAGGGCACCCTGAGCAGTCGCCCGGCGTCCCCACCCCGCTCTGCAGCCCAATGGTGCCGGGCAGCTCCCACCTCTGTGTTCTGCCCACCTCTTCACCCCCGGTGGCAGCTGGTCACCAACAAGCACACGCGCGCACACACACACGCACACACGCATGTGGTGCGCAAGTACCCCTGGGCCTGGGATCTGCCCTGGGTGCCTGGGAAATCTGGGTCCTTTGTCTCAGGAGTCCCAGGACACAGCGACCTCAGATGGCATTTGTTGCTCCCGCCCCTCCCCCAAGCATCCTGCGTCATCCCCCTCCACTGCCACTCCTGCAGCGCCCTGCAGAGGAGGCCACCGTTGGAGCCTTCAGGTGCCTGCGTCACACCAGTCCAGGGCAGCAAGGCCAGTGTTGCCATGGAAACATCTCCCAGAACTGGAGGATGCTGAGCCCATCCCGTGGCGGTTTCCATGGAGAAGGGCCTGCTGTCCCCAGTAATTTCTGCTCCTTTGTTCCCCCAGCAGCCCTGGCTTCGTGCCAGCGGCTGTTGGCTGGCGTTATTTTCCTTTTCCTTTTTTCCTCACATGGTAACTGTCTGTGGCTTTTCAAGCCACTGCTCTTCCACTTCCCAGGAACCAGGGAGGATCGTGCCCTGAGCTGGCCTCTGGCGCTCCCAGGCATCCCAGGGTCCGGTTCTGCCTGGGTCGCGGCCCGGCACCCGCCCTCAGCTCCGCCACTCCCACAGAGCTCCGGAGCTTCCCGTAGTGCCGTAGGTCAGAATCGAGGAATGCAAGGCCAGAGGGCCCCCTGGAGGTCCATGCCACCCACAGAGCCTGGGCCACTTGCCTGAGAACACGTAGCCACTGAGGGACAGGGACAGGCCTCCTGCTCTTGGCTCCTGGTCTTGTGCTCCCTCCACTGCCCTCCAAACGTTGACTCTCTAGCTGAACAATGACTTCCCCGAAGCCAGCCCTGCCCAGAGGAAGCCCCACGCAGAAGCACGGGAGGAATGCCTTCCAGAGCAGAGCATGGAGCCCCCCGCCCAACTTGCAATGGGCTCTGGGAGCCTCCTCCACCTCATCCCTCGAAGCACCCCCTCCTGCTGCCAATGCCCATGGCCAGCCCTGGGTCAGGTCTTGGTCTTGGTTCTAGGAACATTGTGGGAGCCTCAGGAACAAGCCCCATGTTGAGGCTGGGGGTCCTTCCAGGGCAGGCATGGGCCGGTGCCGAGGAGAGGTCACTCGAGAACAGGTGGCTGAGCAGCAGAGTGCGTCTCCCCAGCCCGGGGCAGCAGTGGGAGAGCTGGGCTCTGGCCTTGGCAGGCCGGAGAGGTGGGGGAAGGAGGGCTGGGGTCCCACACTGCACACCCCTCCACCACCTGGACCCCAGGCAGCACTCTCGGCCCTACCCGGGGCAGCTCTTGGTGCCCCTCACGGGGAAGGGTGGAGGGAGCTGGTAGTAGGCCCACCCAAGGAGAGCCAGAGAGGCCAGCATCCCTGCCCTCTGTCCCTCCTCCCCCACCTGGGACAGGCCCCTTTTCTGGTGACAGTCGGAATCCTGGTGGAGTGCCTGTCATTGTCCACACAGGACGTGACACAGTGCCAGAAGGACTGTGAATCCTAGAGCAGCACCGTAAAGCAGGACTGACCAGGGCAGGGCCTGCAGGTTCCCAAGGGAAGGCAGGGAGTTCCAGCCTCCCCTGTGCGCTCCTGAGCACCTCCGGGCCCTTGGGGGCGGGGCCTTTTTCCCCTGAGTGGAGCAAGATCATCAAAGCCCCCCTCTTCTAGCCCAGGCACCCACCCCACCCACCCCCACCCTGTGGGAGCAGCTGCAGCCCCAGCCAGACCACCCTCACCTCAGTACGGCTCAGCACAGAGACAGAGGGGCTCAGACCCCCCCAGCCCCCAGCCCAAGGCATCCCTCTTTCTCCAGTTCTGCTGTCTTTCTGATCGCCTTCATCCACACCCCCTTCCCTGCCTTCTCCTTGGCTCTCCCTGCCATGCCCTGGGGGTCCTGGCTCTCTTCCCACTGCCCCACCAGAAACCCAGTCTTGTCCACGATACTAAGTTGCTCAGACCTGTTTTCCAAACTCAAATCTCCCTCCATCTGTCCACAAGCAGCCTCCCTCCACTTCCTTCCAGGGATGCTTCAGGAGCTGAAAGTGTTTGGAAAACCGTTCCTTCTGTGTAGAACCAAAGGCTAAGCAGGAGAGGGTCAGAGGTCAGAGCTGCCAGTCCCTGTGCTGATGCCAGTGAGGAAGACAGGGAGCACCTGGGACCTCCAAGGGACCAGGCGAGGCGGCCTGGGGTCCCCCCTTCCTGCGGCAGTCAGAAAAAGTCAGGGCTTACCCTCGGAGGCCTGTGTCCCTTGCCCTTCCTCCCCCTGGCGACTGACACATGTCCCTGCTGTCTGTTCCCTCCAGGGAGGAGTGAAGGTTCTCATCACAGGCCCGTGGCAGGAAGCCAGCAATAACTACAGCTGCCTGTTCGACCAGATCTCAGTGCCTGCGTCCCTGATTCAGCCCGGCGTGCTGCGCTGCTACTGCCCAGGTGAGGTGCCGCCTGCCCCCAGGGCCCCAGGCCGGGGGCGGGCCTGGGGGGACCCCCGGGCAAGTCATGTCATCGCTCCCGGCCTCACTCTCCTCAGCTGTGAAGAAGGGGGTCCCAGATCGGCCATTATCACGTCATCTGTTCTGGCTCACGGGCCCCGTATCAGATGGCACGGGTGCGCTTGGCAGGGTTCTGCATGGTGAGGGGCTGGGTCGAGAGCCAGCCCACCCAGGACGGCCGCCCCAGGAAGCTCCAGCCTCCCAGGGGTTGCTGGAGCTGGTGGAGGGACCCAGCAGGTGCTGTGCCAGGGTCAGAGGCCACCCGGGGCAGCAAGGCAGACCTCACCCCTGCCCATGTGCCCACTGCCCAAGCCAACCAAGAGCCGTAAGAACAAGAGAGCCCACAGGTGAGGTCCGCAGGGTCAGGCCCCCTGGGGCCCAGAGCAAGTCAGAGAGGGATGGAGAAGGCCTGGCAGGTGACAGGGGAGGCGGGTGTCAAACTGAGAAGAGTCCACACAAACTCTGTTGAGGTTTGCTGAGCCATCCACCCCCTGCCCAGAAGGCATGGGCAGAGATTTTGCTTCCAGGTTCAGGGGCTGTCCCTCAGGCCTTCTTCATCTGCTTAGCTTGGTGTCCCTGTCTGATCCACTCTCCCTTGACCTCTGCCATTACCACCTCCCCAGGGGCCTGTCAGCTCCCTGTGGGCGGAGTCCAAGTCTCCCCAGGGCTCAAGAAGTGTCTGGCAGGCCAGAGAAGGAGAGTGGCGATTGGGCAGCAGTCACTTGCTGGAGCGCACGCTTTCTTTCCCCCAGGCGGTGCTGGGAGCGCCCCTTGGCCGGCCCCTCGCACAGCCCGTTGGCCCCAGGGACGGCCTGTCCGGTGTGCCCAGGCCATGAACGGAGATGCAGAGCAGGAGGTGGGGTGGCAAGGGCAGAGGCTTCCACCCCCTGGTACCTGAAGCCAGGAGGCCTGCCAAGGAGAAAGAGAACACTCTCTGCGGAGAGCTGTGGATGGGGAAGAGAAGCGGGTGGGGGTCCCTGGGGCAGCAGCAGACCCAGCCGGTGCCAGGTGCCCTTTTCCACCCAGGGTGCCCCAGCCTGAGCCTCGGCCGCCCCAGCTGCCTGCCTCCCAAACCTTCCCCGTCCCCCCAGCTTGGGCTCCGGAGCTCACGGGGAAGGTGCTTCCTCCCCCACCCCACCTCCCCCTGCAGAATGCTGGGGAAGGTGCTTCCTCCCCCGCCCCACCTGCCTCTGCAGAATGCTGCTGAGCTGGGCTCACGTGCTCAGCCTCCACTCAAACCCAGCACCTCCTTCACCGCAAAGGTCCCAGGGAGCCTCAGCCAATGTCCCTGCTGGCCCTGCCCCCACCAGCTGCCTGACGGGCTCTGCTGGGCCCGCTCAGCCCTCTCGGCTCCTGGCAGCCCTGCCTGGCCTGGAGCGCAGCCAACTGCACGCCGGAGGACTGGGTCAGCCCGTCGCACTGGGGGCTCTGCGCAGCCAACACGGCGCCCCCAGCCCTGCCGGCGGGGGAGGGAGAGGGCAGCATGTTATTAAACTGTCCACTTATCACCTGCTGCTGGAACAGGACTCGCCTGGCCTATAAATAGATGCCACTTCCTATACCTGGTCCTTGCCTGGCTGAGGACCCAGACCTTGCCTGTCCTAAGTTATCTGACCCTCCAAAAAAAAAAAAAAACAACTGGCCTCTGTGTGCCCTCTGGACGATGTCCCAGGCCAGGACCCAGCCAATCCTGGGGGCACGGCCTGGATCAGCCGGCTGCCATCCGTGTGACAAGCTCAGTGGTTGACGTCTCTGGGCCTCAGTTTCTACATCTTGAACAACCTGCCAGGTGGCTGAGAGTGCAAGATGAGGGGCAGTCCCCGGAGCACCCGGCTCACTAGCTGGCTCGGTCCCTGCAGGTGCTCCACAGTGAGGCCCTCGCTCCGGTTCGCCCGAGGGGGAATGGGAGAGTACCGGGCTGCTCAGGTCTGCGCGGGCCGTGCGTCTGAGTCCTCAGAGCTGGCGGGCAGACTGCCCTGGCCACCGCCCTGTGGGGTCTTCTAGCAGACCGCAGCTCGGACCAGCAGACGCCAGGGGACGAGAAACCACCGCCTCAAAGGCAGACAGAGACCTGGGCTCCGCTGCTGGGCCCTGTTCTGCTCTACTATTCACTGCAAACACGGGGTCCCCTTGGGACGTCTCGCTTTGAGCCCCGAGGGAAACATGACCCTCTCTGTAAGGCAGCTCTGGATGCATTCACTCATTCATTCTTCATTCATCAAATAGTTTGCCAGGTACTGGGTAGGTGCCTGGAAGGAAGCCAAGCATGAGACCCAGAGTTAACCCTAACCCTGACCGTGGCTGCCTAAGGGATCGTCCCAGGTCTCCCAAGGGCTTGAGGACACTAGAGCTGAGCTTGAAGAAGGAACACTTGAAGTCAGAACCCAAGCAGCCTCACTAAAAAGAAGAGTTCAGAGCCTCCGTGCACAAGCCGGCCAGCTTAGGGTCCAGCAATGACATAGGAGGAGAGGCACCAGGAGGGAGTGGGGGGGGGCATGGGGAGCACGGATGACCACTACCCACCAGCCCAGCACACCTGCCCAGGCACAGTGGGGGAGGAAAGGCCAACCCTGACCAAGATCGCTGCTCTTCTGGGCTGCAGAAGTCGCGCGGCCGTGGGCTCTGTCTCCTCCGAGACTCCAGTAGCGCTCCAAGGTCAGGAGGGAAACAGGCAAGTCTGGTCCGGAACAAAGGGGGAAGCAGCTGGCAAGGAGGACTCAGGGCTTAGGAAAGGTAGCCGGGCTCCAAAGAAGCAAGAAGGGCCACCAACAAGACGACTTCGCTTTGGGGCTTCTGGACAGCCCCACCCCGGACGCCTGGCAAGTCACCAAAAGGCAAAAGATGACATTCAAAATGAGGGGTGTTTTGTAGCAATTCATTCATCAGTTATTGAGCAGCCACAGCATGCCAGGCACCGACGGTGGCCCTGGGCATAAAGAGATCAGGACAGACCCAGTCCCAGCTCTCCCGGAACTTACACTGTCCTGCAGGAGGCAACAAACCAGGAAACAGAAATGGCCGAGATAACAGGAGAAGACTCCATCAGGACATTAAAAGCAAGGTCACGTGGTAAAGTAGCTTGGGAGGAGGGCAGTCTTTGGGGAGACCAATGAGGGGAAGGCTCTCCCAGGCTGAGCCCTGAATGATGGGGTGGAGCCAGCATGGGAAGGGTGGGAGAGACACCCAGGCAGCAGGCAAAGGAAGTGCAAAGGCCCTGAGGCAGGAAGAGGCTTCTTAGCAAGTTGGAGGAATACAGAGGTGGGGAAGTCAACCACGGCAAGGTTGGAGAAGATAGCAAGGACCAAGTCATGTCCCTCCTGAGTCACGGGAAAGAGGTTTGGTTTTACTTGCAATGGGAAGCCATTAGTTTTGAGTGGGGAGTGACTTGATGTAAATCTGGGGTGTCCAACCCACGGCCCCCGGGCCACATGCGGCCCAGGATGGCTGCGAATGCAGTCCAACACAGAATCGTAAACTTTCTTAAAACATCATGAGGTTTTTTGGGGATTACGTGTTGCAGTGTATTTAATGTGGGGCCCAACACAACTCTTCTTCAGTGTGGTGCAGAGACACCAAAAGGTTGGACACCCCTGATGTAAATCTGTCTGTAAAAGCTGATTCTGAGCATGTGGGAGAGTGGATTGCAGGGGGAAGAGCGGAAGCAGGAAACCGTACGAGGCAGCTTTCCTGATGTTCGGAGGAGGGCTCCCGTGGGTAGCGCACTCCCACGAGCTTGATGTGGGAGCATGGGGCTGCGGCCCCCGGACGCCATCCCAGCAGGAACAGGCCTCAGGGGTGCAAAGGCTAACACAGGAGTCTGCGCCAGAAATGAAGGCCCCTTGGACCAGTATGGTGGCAATGGGGATGGAGAGGAGCAGATGGACCCGGGACTCGCTGATGGACTGCTTCGGGGGGAGGGAAAGAAAGCATCAAGGGGGCATCCCATGGGGTGGGCCTGCATGAGCCAGGCTGCTGGGCTGGCACCCAGGGGCCCACGGTAGGTGCTCTCCATCCATCTCTCTGGGGAAGGAAGGCATGCCTTAGAATCTGCCACCGTCCTAGCGTCATTGAAGGTTGCGCCAGTGTCAGGAGACAGTGGAAGAAGAGCAGCAGCTGAGGACGACCCTCCAGCTGGGACATCTGGTACAGAGAAGCCTTGAGCTCCCCAGGGCCGGCCAAGGGGCAGCAGGCTTGCTACAGCGAGGAGCAGAGCTGAGCAGGCTCAGATGGCGTGTGTACTGACCACCCTTCCTTCCTGTTGGTAAACCAGGCTCCTCTCCAGGGCAGGCAGGTAACCACATGCTTGGAAATCTGCCCAGGGGTACTGTCAGAGCCCCGGAGGTTCTGGACTTGGCTGGAGATCCCTGCCCAGAGGGGCTACGTTGCAGGCATCCACCACGGAGCCATTTAGCCCAGCGTGTGGTCTGGAGCCCAGGGGCCACACCAGGGTAGAAAGCACAGGAGAAAAAAAACACTGGTCGTCCTTGGGCAGTGACTTCCTGGAGACCTGCTCCAGGGACGGTGGCATCACATGTGCACCTGGGATGGACACAGGCCACAGGTCAACAAGCTGGTTTCCCCACGGGAAGTGAGGTGTATGTGAGACGTTCTCAGAGGGAAGTGGGGCTTTACTCTGCCCGGGGGAGCAGCTGACTTGGACCGCTTCCTCCAGTCTGTGAGTTTCTGAAAACCAAGAGTCTAAACAGTAACCTGATCCCCCTGTGGGGCCTCCCTGGAAATCTGTCCTGGGAGGCCCTGGGCACTGGTATCTGGTGTTCCAGAAAAGCAGGACAGAGAGCACATAGCCCCGGTGCCTACCAGGGGACAAGGCCTGGCAGGCAGGGCCGCCCACCTGCATGCCTAGCACGGGGCCTCCAGGCCATCACTGTGGCCACAGCCCCCAAGATTTCAACAGGAACCCCTCCGCCGCAGCAGCAGCCTCAGCCCCAGAATGAAGCGGCTCTCTGCCAGCGCCGGGCTTTCCTCTTGCTGACAATGAGAACGTCCATTCATTCGTTCAAACAACAACCTTCACCGAGCCTCTGTGGGGGCCAGAGCAGCTCGTGAGACCCACACGGGCCACCTTCTGTCCGGCGCTTACTGCCCAGGCGCTGGGGGCGGCACAGGCTCCGTGCCAGCACCCCCAGCTCAGCACTCTGGGCCCAGAGGCACAGCCGAGGCTCCTACTGTCAGCACCGGGAGGCCGTGCTCCATGAGCCAGGACGAGCCTCTAGGAAAAGGTGGAACAGGAATAAGCACAAAGGAGTCGGAGCCCTGCCTGCCCAGGCCGGACAGGAGAAGTGGCAGGGCCAGGCGCGTCACTCATTCCCTCCTCACTCATTCGTTCACTCATTCAGCCAGTCTACACTGAGCTCCCAGTCCGCACCCTCACCAGGGAGCGGAGGGGCCAAGCGACAACTACAGTCCGGGACGCGGAGTGATCAGGGGCACCTGGCGGAGTGCGGGTGTCCAGGGACAGTCCTGGAAGAATAGGCAAGGCTTTCTGGGCCCCGAGGGGCGAGCAGGCCCTGGCTGAGAGTGCCCGGGGAGGGGCGTAGGGAGGGCACACAGGCCGCAGGATGCCCGCCCCGCCCTGACCTCTCTGTATTTTGCTTGCAGCCCATGACACTGGTCTCGTGACCCTACAAGTTGCCTTCAACAACCAGATCATCTCCAACTCGGTGGTGTTTGAGTACAAAGCCCGGGCCCTGCCCGCGCTCCCCTCCTCCCAGCACGACTGGCTGTCCCTGGACGGTAAGAGCGGCACCCGGTCACCGCGCCGGACTCCATGGGGGAGGGGCAGCCGAGGACACGGCGTGGAGAAGGAGGAAGAGCCAGATCTCCGTGTTTCTGGCCAGAGTGGGTGGAGAGGGGTGCGAGTGTCCACCACGGGAGGACACAGTGGGGCTGTGCCCGCACCTGGGTGCCTCCCTGGGACAGGGGGCAGTCTGTGAACTTGGGCCTGCAGCCGGCACTCCTGGCAGGGGGTCTGAGTGACCAGATAAACCCCCAGGTTGCTGAGAGGCCCTTCTCTTGACCGACCCCGGGAAGCAGGGTCCAAGTATCCTCTGCTCGCCAGCCCCCGGGGCTGTTTCTGGGGCGCCCTTGAAGCCGCTGGAGGCCACCATCGGGCCCCGAGCCCCTTAAGAGACGAGAATGATGCGGACAGCTGTGCAGGCCTGGACTGCAAGGCTGCGTGTTCCATTGCCCGCCGTCTCCAGTCTGGGTTCACTTTAGCCTCTGCCCTGGAGAGCGTCTGGAATGAGCCCAGGGCTGTGATCATGGCAGGAGGGGGAGGGTCGGGGAGCCCCAATAGGCTCCAAGGGAGGAGGCTGGACCTGCTGGCTGAGAGCAGGGCTCCCAGGCACGAGGGCCTCTGCACAGGACAGCCGCCAAAGACGGCCGGGGGACGCGAAGGTCAGAGGCTGCCCTTCAGGCCTGGATATGCCTGGAAGAAGCCCTGGGCTTGGCCTGGGGTGCTGAGCCCAGTCTCCCCACCGGGACAGAGTGGGAAGGGTAGCTGCACACGACCTCGCCATCAGGGAAGCCCACAGAAGTGCCAGGTACTTCGCTGCGGACCGCGCCAGCCCGGGGCACAGGGGCTTGGCCAAGCTGAACACGGGCCTCTGCAGAGGTCAGTTTCTAAGCGCCCCTCCCCTGTCCACAACGTCCTTTGCCTTCTTACCTCAGACTCCCCTTGCTGCTGGCTGCTGGAGGACTTCCAGGCTTGGGCACGTGCCCTGGCCAGCCCCCCTGAGCCAACCAGCGTGCGAACCTCCACCTAGTCCCTATCCGGGCCCCAGCAGTGACAGGGTGCCTGGCAGCTGCCTGGGCCACTGAACCCTCTCAGCCATTCTGAGAGGTGGCATCGGGTCAGCAGGCATCTGCACCCTGGCCGTGGATGCCTGGGAGCACCAGGCTGGCCTTGGCAGCTGCACTGGCCGAGACCGGAGCCAGCGGGAGCTGTGAGGATGGCCTGCAGGGTGTAACAGAGAAGGGCAGGGTGACCGGCGGCTCCTGTTCAGGAAATCCGGTTTCAGTTTTGCAGAACAAACGGGAAATGGAGCTGGGAACTCTGCAGAGCCCTGGCTCTCCCTGAGTGACCAGGTCACCTTACCAGGGTGACCTGTAGGGTGTTGGGACCAGTGTAGGACCTATCTGGTAGATGGAGCCCTTCAGAGAGCCAGGTGTCAGCCAGGTGGTGCCTTGGAGCCCAGGGAAACATCAGCCGGCCCCCTGGAAGCCCAGGAGCCAGCTGTACCAGGAGGCTGCGGGCAGGGGAGCATGCTGTGAAGGAGGCCCTGGGGAGGGGACACCACTGTGACTGCTTCATGGCAGCACACCCACCTGCTCTCCAGCAGCCCCCTCGTGGGGACTTGGAGCTCTGCCCACCCTCCAGTAGGCCTGGGGTTGAAATAAGTACCCCCAGCCCCAGCAGAATACACAAGAGAGATGGCAGGAGTTGGGCAAGGGACTTGGCAGCACCAGCCTTGGGAGTGACAGATTGGGGACCTGAAGGACCCCGTGCTTCCCTTTCCCTTTGGACTTAGCCAGGTGTTCTTTCAGGCCCAGGGGGGAAGTGGGGACAGGGCAGAGGAAACAGGAGCCCCTACCCTGCAGTGGGGGAAGAGGGAAACCTCCCTCTCCTTTTTTCCCTGAACAAAAGATGCAAGTGACTTATCCACCCAGGGATCATCTCCAAACCTTTCACCAGCCTGATAAATAATAACAGTGGGGAGGACCGGGCAGAACTGCAGCGCCTTGCAACGGGGACGCTGGGGTAGCCCCAAGGGTGAGGGTCCGAGGCCTTTTGGCCAACCCTGAAGCCTGGCAGTGAACTTTGGTGGCGGGGAGGATGATGCGACGGGTCTATCAGAAGGCTTCCTTTCCCCTTCCCATTCCCCCTCTGGTCTCTGCAGCACCTGTCCTCAGCCCTTTCTTCCCCTTGAGTTGCTGGGCAAATTTTGCGTGGGAGCCGCTGGGAGGTGGAGACGCGCGTGCGGCGGGGAGCGGGGGGGGGGGGGGGGGGGGGGGGGGGGGGGGGGGGGGGGGGGGGGGGGGGGGGGGGGGGGGGGGGGGGGGGGGGGGGGGGGGGGGGAGTTGGAAAGGGGCGGGGGCGAGGGACTGCAGCGGGGAGCAAACGGGGACGCAGCGGCCGGGAGCTAGTGTGCGCGCGCGCTGGTGCGCGCTCACACACATACACACACATGCACACACGCAGACACACGTACACAGGCACGCCCGCCCCACGCAGCTGCAATGCAGGGCCTTCGCAGACCGGCTAGCAGCAGAGCCCGCGCCCGCCGGGACTGCGGCACGGCTCCACGCGGGGGAGGGCCGGCCTCCCCAGCCTGGGGAGAGGCAGTGACGGCACCGCCGCGCTTTCGCACTGGCAGCCGACACCGGCTCTGCGTGGTTGTTTCCCTCCGTCAGTCCTATGAGCACTCTTTGCTGTCCCTCACCCCACTCCCGTCCCAGGGGTGGGGGAATGTTTGGGGGAGAGAATTTCTGCCTTCATTTGATTTTTTCAAATGGCTTTGTTTGCCAGACTCAAGGCTGAGGGTGGGGGTGGGGGCGGTGCGCAGAGAATCTGAGCCGGCTGGGGCGCAGCTGCAGCAGGGCAGTAACCTTTGTCTGACAGCCAGCTCGCTGGGGGGGAGACCGTCCCTGCGGAAGGGCTTAGGTACAGGGGTGCCGCATCCCCCAAATCTCAGCTGGGTGCAGCCATCCAGGCAGAGACAGAGTGTAGAAATGGGGGAGGAGGGAAGTAGGGGCGCTGCCACTGCCTCTATAGCCATCCAGGCGGTTCCAGGGCAACCGAGGGAACTCAGCGCTCTGGGTCCAGGGAGCTGCAACATCCCCGCCTCCCCACCCACCCCCACCCCAGGACTTCTCCCTTCTCCCACCTCCGGTGGGAGACAGCCCTGCCTTCCAGAGTCCCCACCACCTAGCACAGGCTGGGCTGCGCTGTTGGCCACAGGGCTTCCGTGTCACAAACACACGTGAGAATGCATGGACACACGCCCAGGGACCCGCAAAAGGATCTTAGTGTGGCCCAGTGGTCAGGAAGGCTTCATGGAGTAAGTGACCCTTTGCTGAGAGCTCAAAGCTGAGCAGGCATCAGCCAGGCCGAAGGGGACAGGAAGGAGTACGCAGGAAGAGGGGGCAGCAAGACTCCAAGCCCCTGGGGAGCTGCCGTTTTCACCATTTCCTCCCCGCATTGGTCCAGATGTAGAACAGATTTCCCCAGGCCACTTGCACCACGACCCCAGGGTGGACTGGGGCAGGCCAGCATGCACTTGGGGATGCAGTGGGGACCCCTTCCTTCCAGGGTAGAGGCAATCAGGCAGCAGGGTTCACCCTGGGGCCAGTGGGGAGAGACCCTGGGAAGTGTCACTTCTGCCTGCGATGGGTCCTGTGGACACAAACAGCTAGGGCCGTGCTGAGCAGAGATGTGCTGACTGTTTAGACAGTCTTGCCTGTGTTTGCAAAGAGAATAAACCCAGGCCATCCACACTGCGGCCCTGGAGCTGAGGGGGCGGGGCAGCCCCACGGGGCTGAGGGAGCTTTAAGTGACCCTGTCCCTGGAAGGGAAGGTGAGTGGGACTTCTGTGTGCCCTGTTCTTCCTCGTGTAGCCATCCCATTCACTCCAGGGCCTGGATCAGAAGACCCCGGGTCCCATGACCCCGCCTCCACCCACTGCCCCCCACTGCAGGACTCCACTAAGCCGCTTATACTTAACTCTATTTACAATTGCTGCACAGGCAGCTGAGCCTCCCGCCTGGGAAAGAGGATTGGAGTGAGACCTGGATGCAGCTTTCTTGGGTTCAGCCAGCTGGACCCTCTGCTGACCCTCAGGGTCTGAGAGGGACCTCGTCATCTCAGGCAGAGGGGAGACCAGGACCGGGATCTCACCCCTCATCATCCAGGTGCCTGCTTTCTGCGTAGCCTCAGGGCAGACACCCCAGGGTAGCCTGCCCCTCCAGCTCCCGGGCGGAGGAGGCTGTCTGGTAAGCTGACCTCTGGGGCAGCCTGGCTCCAGGTTAGATGTCCGACAAGACTGAGCCTGGCTCCTGTCTGAGGAGGGGCAGAGAAGGAAGAGCACGCTCTGGCCTCCCCGCTGGGCCTTCTGGTCTGACCCAACTGGTAACAGATAGAAGACACGTAGCTGGGGTGGTCCCAGCTCTGCCTCCCCCCACCTCCAAGCTGCCTGCCCCTGCACGGGGCCATGGGTCTGCTGGCCTCGTGCCTGCAGCCTGCGAACGCCAGGAGCAGAGACCCCACACTGACCTAGGGACCACTGAGGCAGCCCGGAGGCAGCAGGAGAGGACCTTGCGGCTGCAAGACACCCCAGGGCTTCCGCCCGTGCCCGCTCCTCCTGGCCTGGTCCCTCCCTCCTGCAGACCTGCCAGCCCTGTGCCCAGTCACCCTCTCTAGGCCTGTTGTGTCCTCACCTGTCCCCATGGGAGAGAGTGCAGAACCCAGGAACAAAGTCTGAACGCATGGCTTTGACCAGATGATGCAGGGCAAAGACAAAAGTAATTTGGTTGTAAATAGTTTCAAATGCCAGTTGCACTAAAACAAACACGGTTTGTGTTAGGGAGCGGAATACAAAATTCACAAGAGGTTTTAAGGTAAGACCACAGCAGCAGTGCACTGTCTCGACTGCAGAGCCGCCTTGGGTGACACCCTCAGTCAAGGCCTAGGCGCCGGCCTCTCCTGCCTCGGAGCACTTTGGAGGCCACGTGGGAGAAGCAGTGACACAGGGGACTTCCCTCAGTGAGAAGGGGGCCTTGCCCAGAGCCTTCCTTCCGCCATTCACCTGCCGAGGGCACACCAAGGCCAGGTACCGTGTGGGTCTCTGGGTGCTTCTTGGCCCAGCAGGGACCTAAGAGACGTGGTGGCAGGGGAAGAAGCTGATGTGACCCTTTCTTATACCCGGGACTGGGAGCCAAATGGCAGGACGTGCCCCCTCTCGGAGCTGCAGCCTGGCCAGCTGGGCCTGGCCCCCTCATGAGCAGCCCCTCTGTGGTCTGCGGGCCCCATCATTACACTCTGGGGTGTCTGTCCTCAGTGCTCCTTAGCCAGGGACCACGGGGCCCCGGGGAAGCCGTCTCACGCTGTTTGCAGCTGGGGGCACAGCGGATGGATCTGCTTGCAGCTGCTCTATGTGGCAGGGAACAGGTCACCTTGGGGCTGCCTCGCGGCCTCCTTGCAGCAGTGACCAGCGGCGCCCTGCAGAGGGATGGCCCTGAGGAGCAGATTCAGCGTCTGCGGCGGCCCCAGCCTGCCTGTGGGGGCAGGAAGCCAAGTGAGCTTCACCACGGGGGCAGCCCCAGAGCCTGGCAGGCAGGCCACTCTCACAGGCCAGGCTCATCTGGAGGTGTGAGGCGGAGGCCGAGACCCTCAGGCGGTCATGTCCACTCACTCACTCACCCTCGGCCTTTGGGTCTGGCCCCTGGGCTGCTGTAGCAAATGACCGCAAGCTCAAGGACTTGGCTTCTCGCGGTCAGGAGGCTGCAAGTCCCAGGTCAAGGTGTCAGCAGGGCCACACACCCTGTGAAGCCTCTAGGGGACAGTCCTTCTTGCCTCTTTCGGCTCCTGGTAGCTGCTGGCAGCCCTTGACCTTCCTTGGCTCGTAGCAGCGTAACTCCAGGCCCTGCCTCCGTGTGTGTTTCCGCGTCTCCATGTTCTCTCGCAGGGACCCCGGTCACTGGGTGGGGCCGCACCCACTCCAGCCAGGACCCTCTTGACTAGTTACACCTGTAATAAGTTAGTCACAGAGACCCCGTGTCCAAAGGGCACATCCCGAAGCAGGGGGAGAAGGGAGGGGCCCAGGAGAGAGCTGGCTACATGGACACTGACAGAACATTCTAGAAGGAGGTGTCAGTGATGGGGACTGAGAGGGAGCAGTCCTGGGAGTTGGAGGAACACAGGAGAGGGCGGAGTCAGGGGGCTTACAAGGGGGAGGGGCGGCCAGCGGGGAAGGAGTGTTGGCAGTCCCCACACTAGCCGAGGACCAAACAGGCCCTGGGGAGCTTCTCCGGGGCCACTCTGCTCTCGGAGGGTTTACCCCGCCCGGGGCTTTCCTCTCCGCGTGTAAGGGTGGGGGCACCCTGGTGCCTCCTCCCCTGCACCTCTTCCCAATGCAGAGCCACTGGTCTGACTGCCCCAGGCCCGCTCTGCTCAGATTCCTCTCGGCAAGTCCACCCGTCCCGGATGTCCCAACTCCACGTCTCCTGCAACATCCCCCACCTCGGGGGGGCAGTCCTGACCACCTGGGAGACCGGCCTCACCCCTGGGACCTCCCGCCGCTCCCTCCCCCTGCCCCATCGCCGTCTGGGGGTTTCTCGCCCTACCCCCCCCCAACTGCTCTCCGCCCCTCTGCCATCGCCTGCATTCAGCCTCGAGTGAGTTCACACTCCTAACCAGGCTCCGTGCACTGGGCCGTGGGTCCTTCCATCATCCTCTGTGCCAGGCGCCACACTCAGCTCCTGGGCCCTCGTTGTCATGGCAACAAACAAACCACAAAGGAGTACATAACCAGGGCCATGAAAATGGTGGCCTGGTAGAGGGTGCCAGGGTGCTGCCTTAGGTTGGGGGTGCAGAGGCGGCCTCTGCGGGTGTGACAGGCAGGAGCCGGCCAGGCTAAGGTCGTGGGCAGAACACTCTGGGCAGAGGGGGTGACAAGAACCAGTCCCAGGTAGAGGAGGGGCCTGGTGTGTTCACGGGGCTGAGGAGGGTGCTGCGGTGGGGCCGATGGGAGAAGGCTCAGCAAGGGAGGAGGGGCCACGTGGGCCCATCGGCCAAGGCGCGAAGCTGGGGGTTTATCCAGAGGACAGGGGCCATGGCAGGGCGCTGGGCAGGGGGCCAACACACTCGGGTGTCCACTGTCGAGCCCCACTGCTGTGTGGGGAATGGCTTGTGTCTCCACTGGCCGGGAGACCATGGGACACTCCTGCCTCACACAGGGAGAGCTGATGGCAGCTCCCGGGGGGCAGTAACGATGCGTCCTGGGGACAGTGTGGGGACGTTTGGAGGTGCGATCCACGGTCCTGCTGGTGAAGGAACACGGAGGATGAGAACGGAGGACAAGCCACGTCTGGACACGGGGCGTGGACAGCCGGGGTCCGTGGGCCATCTCCCGAGGTGGAGGAGTGAGAAGCAGCAGGATGGGTGGGAGGGGGCCGGAGTCTGGTTCTGGTCGTGTTGGGTCGGCAGCCCTATTAGAGTTGCCGGGGCGCCGTGGGGATTGGAGGTCTGCAGGCCTCGCAGAGGTCCGGGTGGCGGTGACACCTGGGAGTCCACAGCTCCGACAGGGACTTTAAAGTCACAGGCCTAGATGCGGCGGTGCCATGGGAGGGTGCGGGTTGGCCACAGCTCCCCAGGACTTTCTGGATGTCAGCAGAAAGGAGGCTGGCAAAGAGGCTGAGGGGAAGCAGCTGGTGAGCTGGAGGAAGACAGTGAGGACGTGATCCCAGCGAGGCTGGGAGAGGGCCTTCCAAGAAGACCCACGTGGTGGCCACATCCAGGGCCAGGAGAGGTGGACAGAGCATTCTGCATAAAGGCAGCTGCGTGGAGGAAGGCCTAGGCCCGGAGGGAGCAGCGTGAGTTTGAAGATCCCTGGGAAGTGGCTGGAAGTGCCAGATAAGAGGGCGCCCAGCCCATCTGGGAGCTCAGAGCCGTGGCTGGCCCCTGGCCGGGCCGACGGAAGGGGCCGGGAGCCTCGCACACTCTCTGGGCCCAGGAGATCCTTCACCCCCACCACCTCTCCCTCCTCGTGAGCGAGAGGAGCAGACCTGGGCCCCACTTTTCCTGCCTGACTCTGGTGTCAGCCCGGTCTGATGACCCGTCTGATAGGCCTGCGGGCCCCAGGAAGGCATTGCCCCTGACCCCAGACTCGGGGACATCCCGCCCCTGCTCTGAGTGCCAGGGATAAAACACTCCACTGTTCCCATTGGAGCGCAGGGGCCAGAGGCGAGCCCCAAAGTGGGAACAACCTGTGGCTCACCCCCAAATGGGGTGTGGATGTGAGACGTCCAGGAGACAGCACTCAGCCTTCCACCTGGTTGCCGTGGAAGGCAGCAGCCCTGCACACGGCTGGGACACTGCCTGTCAGACCCTCCAGAGCGATGACATGCGCACCCCGATGTCAGCTATGTCGGGCTGCCGCCATTCGACCACGTCCCCTGGATGAGGGTGAGCTGTGATGCAGGAGACAGGAGCCTCGAAGGCAAGCCTTCAGGCAAAACCGAGGCCCCAGAGGGCCAGCAGGGGTGGGGGTGCTGTCCGGCCAGGCCAGCATTTGGCTGGCTGGCTTAGCCTTCCCTGGGATCTGGCCCCCAGAATCTGCCTTCCTGGGAAAGAGTGGAGATGCCAATCTGTTTATGCAGCGGTGAGCAGCAACGGTCTGAGATGTCGAGATTCAGCCCATCAGCAGCCAGGGAGAGAGGTTGGGGCAGAGCAGGGGCTGGTGCAGCCTCCAGGAGACGCAGGGGCCCGGAGGTCCCCCACCCCCAATCCAGCTCCTGGCAGGACTGAGAAGGCAAAACAGCCCCTGACTGGGGCCAAGAGCAAGGCCTCTCCTTCTCAAAGCTCCTAAAAATACACACGTCTCTCATCCCTTCCAAGCAGCCCAGCGACCTTGCAGCCCCACTCCTGTGAGGACAGGGCACTCCACCAAACAGTCGGGGAGGCGGAAGACCGGCAGCTCCTCCGCCGAAGTAAGCTGCTGAGGCTTTCTGCTCGTGAGCTCGAGGTCCTTTGTCTGAGAGAGAAAGGGACAGGCAGACGTGTGTCATGTGCCGTATTTAATAAGAATCACAGGAGACACTGTAAAATGTCAGTGGCGGAGTGGAAATGCTCGACATGCCAGAAACAGACTTAGAATCTTGGAGACTTAGAACTTGAGGGAAACTCCACGGTCTCACCATCCAGCCTCCCGGTCCTCCTGGAGGGCGTCTGCGCACTGGGAAGAGCAGCGACGTGCCGCACCTTCACTGGATCAGACAGAAGCCCCCCTCACTCCTACTTGGGCTGCTCTCCTCCCTCCCACCCCCTTGCCCATCTCCAGCGCACCCAGAACCACCGACGCTCCGGGAGCCAGGACACCAGGCAGGAGAGAGGCGAGCCGGCCGGGCGCCCTGGCTGCTGCGGTGGCTGTGGTTTCTTTGCTGGCCGGTGCTTACCTGTCCTGACTGACTGAATGGCTATTTGCGGCCGAACACCTGGCTCCACCCGCACTCCAGGCCCCTGGGGCAGAGGACCCGGCGCCCACATGAGCAGACGGGGAAAGAACTATCCTTTCTCCTGCCCGAATCGGAGCTGTGCCGGGATGTGACAGGGAACTCTGCCCGTTTGATGGAGCCCGTGTTTAGAAGAGCTGGTGACATCTTGTGTCGCTGGAGTGGCACCAAGCTGCGGCCACTCACCTGAAACGCCTGGGAGAGCATTTGTGAGGACTCAACAGCCTGCAGGTCCTCACTCTGTGGACGAAGACACTCAGACACCGTGGCCAGCGGGCGGCACACAGTGTCACACCCAGGTGGCCCGCCCCCACCCACCTGCTCTGGACCGCCACATGATGAGAGTCTTCTTCCAAGCCTCTTGCTCCAACTACAGCCGTGCTGCGTCTGGCCCAGAGCCGGGCGCGTCCCCTGCCCTGCTTCCCCCTTCCCTGTGACCCTCTCCCCAGTTTGCAGTCTGGACCTGCAAAACCCACAGGGCTTCCTCCACCCGGGACCCTCTGCCGTTTTCCTGTCTCAGGCCTTTATCGTTGCGTCCCTGGGCTGGGGCCTCCCAATGCTTGCCCTTCTATCCGTGCTATGTATCATGAATCGCTCAGAAAGGACTGACGGGGCACCGTGTGTGCCAGGCGCTGCGCTCCATGCTGCCCACTGGGAGACACAGGCAAGAACGCCAGCGCCTGTGACCCAGTGTAGTAAGGTCTGTTACTACAGAGAGGGACCCCCAGGGCTGCTGGGAGGGGAGTGTCACCTGCTCCTTGGGAAGGTCAGGATAAACCCTAACTCCCTAGCATGGGATACAAGCCCTCTCTCTACAAGCCGACCATGCCTGTCCCCGCGCGTGGTCAGCCCTCGCTGCCCCTGCGTGATGCGCTGCCCTCCACTCCACCGGAGTACTCGGGCCCCCGGGGCATACCATGTCGTTTCTCACCTCCAAGCATGCTGTTCCCTCTGGGCCCTCGGGTCTTCCCCCTGGGCTGGAGTAAAGAACTACCCTGCTGAAAATCTCCACCCTAAGCCGCCCCCTGCTGTTGGAGCTGATGTCCCACCTCATCCCACTCCCCCAAGTGCAGGATGCCTTCTTTTTACATGGCTTCTGCACCCGCTTTGTAAATTCCTGCATCAGCAATTTTCTGTTCACAGTCATTTGTTCACTGAGTGTTAGCGGAGACCCTGCTAGGTGCCAGGCGCTGGCCTCATTGCTGGAATCAAAACAAATGAGTAAAAGCAAAACAAATGAGGGTCTCATACTCATCCAGTGGGGGAAAACCAGGCCTGACCACCAAGCCTCTGTGCAAAGAAGCATTTGGGGAGTTTGTATTGATGCGGGGGAGTGCCCACTCCTCAGGGGCCTCAGGGAGGACGTCTTGAGGAAGTGACGCTTAAGCTGAGAACTGAAGGAAGAGCCAGGTTAACTTCATGAAGAGGGGCAGCGGGCATCTTCCAGGCACGGGGGACCAGCATGTGTAGCAAGTCTGCGGTGGGAGGGAGCCCATGAAGGCCGTGGGGGTGGAGAGGGAGGCAAGGGGCAGACCAGCCTAGCGGGGGGCACTCAGGTGGGCCAGGCTTTATCCCCAAGGAGGCAGCTGGCACTGGGGGTCTGAGAGGCGGTGACACATTTGGGTTTGCAGCTGGAGAAGTGTTCTTGGCTGCTGTGCAGAGGAGGCAGGAGGCATGCCAGAGCAGGTGCGGGCAGCCCGGTTAGTCCTCCCAGGCCGGAGATGATGTTGACGTGGGGTTCTGGAGAGAAGCAGTCAAGAGGCATTTAGGAGGCGGTGTCAGTAGGCTTGTAGGGGGGTTAGATGTGGGGGCTCCAGGTCACTCATCCTGGGGAGGACCAGACACAAGTTGGGTGGAGTTTGAAGGACCTTTGGGACACTCATGCGAAAAGTCAATGGCAAGTGTGGGGACATGGGCTCCTGAGCAGAGAGACACACATGGGCAGGAGAGAGACGTCTGTGACGTGTCTACATGGAAGTGGCATTGGATGACTGGGGTCAAGGGGTGTGGATGAAACTAACAAAGGGGAGAATATGCTGAGTCCTGAGGCCAAGGACTTTAGTCTTAATTGTCATTATGTCCCAGGCATCCAAGAAGGGAGTAAGTGTTCAGTAAGTGTTCCTTCAAGGGATAGACAGATGGACAGGTGGATGGATGGACAACGGGTGGACTTTGTGACTGCTGTTCTCACTGCTAACTGACCTCAGCTTAGAAGGCTGTAGCATTCCTGATGTCAGAACCAGGCTGGGGAGGGTGTCCCAAACCAGCCAGCCCCCGCTTCAGGCAAATGCCCCAAGACAAGAACGCAGGAGCCGGACCCTAAACACCTGAATTAAATGTGCCCGGGGCAGGCTGCTTTCATTGCTGTTGAGGGGCCAGCTGCTGAGAACAGAGAATCGTCCCCTCGGCTCACTGAAGTTGGAATAGGAACGGAAAGCCGATCTCTTCCCTGAGCTGCTCAGGGCTGCCCATCCCCCTAACCTGAGAAAAGAGGGGGACTCCCAGCCAGGTCCTAGCAAGTCACTTCGTGGTGCGTCACAGTCCTGGGCTTGGAAGAGGGCCTCTCCTGACCCTCTGACCCATCTTCACCCGACCCATTCTTGCCTTAGCCTGGAGAGTGAATGAACAAGGGAGGGAGGGAGGGAGGAATGGGTAGCAGGGTCAGGGGCCATGGACCCCTGCCTTTCCACCCCACCCCTCCGAGTCCCACTGCACCTGGGCACACTGGGCGGCAGGGACATAGGCCAGAGCAGCCAGGCCCCATGCCATGCACTTCACATTATCGGCCCTGTTGAAGCCTCACAGCACCCCTCTGCTTTGGCACACGTGACCTCCGGTTGTCATTCTTAAGTAGGTGCCTCACCCTCAAAGGGGTCATAGGCCACGGTGGAAGAAGGAGCCTTGGTAGAAGGCAGCCCAGTGGTCACGGGTACCCATTGAGTGCAGCTACCTGAGGGTCACTCAGCTCGGCCTGGGGCTTACGTATCACCTGGGCACGCCCGCCTCTGGGAGCTCACGGTGCAGGACACAAGGCAAACCGGATCACACACGTGGCGCAGTGAGTGCTCCACAGGGATGGGTCCGTGCCTTAGGGAGCACACGGGAGGGACAGGTGGAGCCTCTCCGCACCCCCATCAGGGAGAGAATGCCCTTGATGGGCTAATTCTGTGTGAAAACTGGACTGTTCGCCCAGAGGAGTGCCCCTCACCTGCAGAGAGAATGTGCGAGAGCTGGCCAACCACAAAGTGAGGGGGAGCCCAGTCCACGCTCAGGTCCAATAACTCACTAAGATGACCCACAGAAGCCACAGAAGCTGTTGCACTCACAGATACAGTTTATCCCATGGAAATGATAACAGATGGGAGCCAGCCGGGGAAGGGGTGCCTAGGACAGAGCCCAGCTTCCTTTGTCTTCTCCCCGGGGAGTGGTGGGCAGTGTGACCCCACCCCCAGCCTCACTGTGTGGTGATGCTTATGGGGTGCGGCCAACCCCAGAGCGCCCCTGGGCCTCAGTGTCCAGAGTCTTTACAGGACTCCAAAAACACGGGGTTGGTCCTTCTAGCATGGCCACGCCCCCTACAACTATCCCAGGTGGCTAGCCCCTCCCTTAAACCATATGGCCAGACTATCCAGTGACCCAAGGTTCCCAGGCAAAAATAAAAGTCAGTCTCATGAGGCATGACATTCCAGGGGCATAGCAATCACCCCCCAGAAGGCGAGGTCAAGGGCCAGGCCTCTCCTGGGCAAGGTTAAATGCTTTACTGCGCAGAAGGGCGCCCGCCCCCTGCCCCCTCAGCCCCGCAGGACGGCTTGTTTTGCTGTCCTTGTGGAGAGAGGAGAGTCTTGGTGTTACTGTTGTTTCCAGTGTCGCCCCTACACTGATCTCGTGTAGTCCTCCAGTGCTTTTAGGCCGGAAAACACGCTTTATGATGAAAAACGGTTTGAGTGAATACTTTGTCTTCTGCAGAGAATATTGTGCAAAGTTTAAGCTTTTGTGGGCAGAGATGTGAAATTAACTGGATTACAGATCAGTCCATCTAAATGTGAAATTAAATGAGAATTCTAGGCGCCTTTGACGGCTAAGGGTATTATTCTAACATATGACTTCAATTACCTCGTTAAATCACGCACCTGCGCCCCAGAGCGTGGCAAGCCTGCCGTCTGCCTCCACCCTGTGGCTGGCACCCCTGGCTCCCTCCAGCTTCTCCTCTCTGCCCCCTGCCCCACCCCCACCTCCAGTGTTGGGGGCTGGAAGCCTGGAGGAAGCCCCAGAACCAGTGGCCCCTCTTCCAACAGTGCCCTCCTCTCTGTCCCCCAACACCCATGGGAATGGAGCCAGCCTTGCAAACGGCGACCAGCTGGGTGCACACGGGGATCTCAGAGCCAGGGTGGGGACCTGGGCAAAGAGCATTTCTGCTCAATAATTCACCTTCGAGAGAAAGGGAAGACGTGAATGCTGCACTCAGCCATCTCTGTGATGCTAACACATAATTCGGTGTGAGTCTTAGGGCATAGAAATGTATCCACACTCCCTTCTCATAGGCCTGATGAAGTCTGTCCTAACATCAGCAGGCCTGGCCCAGGCCGCCTGGGGCAGCTAAAGCTGGTGGGAGGGAGGCCCGGCATGTGGCGCCAAGCGGGGCCTGCAGGAGGTGCTGTGGAGCGAACCCAGAAGGCCGCAGACCCAGGAGGTGGGCCTGACGCACTCGAAGCCCATGCACCTGAAATGGCTGATACATTTATGACAAGCCTTCCCTCCTGCCTCTTGAAAACCGCAGGAAAGGAGCAGCTCTGAGCAGAGAGCTGCGAAGCAGCAGGAAGTCTGAACGTGCAGGTTCCCAGATTGCACTGCATCCCTCACCCCTCCCCTCGGGGCTGTCTCCCAGGAAGAAAGGGGGCGGTGCCCACTGGGTAGTTGGTGGAAAGCCCCGGCATTATTCTAAGTTACTTGAGAGTGGGTTAAAGCTGGGAGGATCAGGAAGTGAGGCCACGTTTCTTGTGACAGCATCCCAGGGGACCGCTCTTTGAAGTGGGAGGCGTTTCCTGGGTCGCGCAGCTTCATTGGTGCCAAAGCAGGGAGCTACCGTCCTGCGTGGGGTCCCGGCTGCCCCGTGAGGGTGCACAGTGGAGCGTGACCAGGGGGTCAAAGAGAGGACCGCTGGGGGCGGCGTACACGCGTGTGCACAGGCCACTTTTGTTGTGCTTGATGGCATTTAGCACCCAGGTGTCTCAGACGCACACTGAACTGAGTGTGGCCCCCAGGTGCACGGGATGGTTGCAATTTAACCCACCATGCCTCCCATCGCGCCTTCCCTTCCGATTGCTTTTTTCTTTTCAGGAGCTTGGAACACCATTTGATGTGACACCAGAGCTCCTCCCCTGTGGCCTCAATCATTATCAGCCTTGGGTCCCAGCTAGTTGCTCCCTAAAAGGGGCTCTAGTCACTGGTGCACAAGCTTCTGCCTTTGGTGGCAGCAACTGCCAGTTCAGTGACTTCAGAGTGGTTTTCAGCATAAATATTGGGTTATTTGACTGTCATCACCTATGAGACATCCATTCATTAATCTTAAAGATTAGCAGGTTCCCACATTTAAAAAACGTTACCAACTTCATAGGGCAGCCGAGCATGGTAGTCTCAGTAAGCGCCTTCTGAGGCTACTTTTCGGCCAACACGCCCACTCCCAGGCAGGGCTCCAGAGGCCGCAGGGCACTCAGCCGGCTCTCCGCAGGCTCGCTGGGTTCCTGCCTCGGGCAGACGCCACCAGCAACCCTGATGCTGCCTCAACCCAAATGCTGGAGCTTCCTGGGAAGGATCGGGGTGGGGGCATTGGGCCCCGACCTGACAGGAGTGGCCTTGAACTGGGGCCACAGAGGCTCTCGAGTTCTGCACATGCGGGTCTATGAGCCCCTGGGCAGGCAGGGGTGCATGAAAGTGGGGAGCCATGCTTAGAAGACGGTGTTTGTCTCGGTCGGCTCAGGCGGCTGAGACAAGTCCGGGGGCTGGGAGTTCCAGGTCACGGTGTCGGCAGGCCCGGTTCCTCTCGGGGCTGTCCTTGGCTCGCAGCCAGCTGGCGTCCTCGCTGTCCTCACGTGGTTTTCTTGTGTGCGCGCCCCTGGTGTCTCTGTGGGTCCCAGGTTCCTCTTCTCGTACGGACTCCAGTCAGATGGCAGCAGGACCACCTCACCACCTCGTAGTGACTCAGTCGCCTTGTTACAAAGCCCAGTCTCCAAACACGTGCTGCGGTGCCGGGAGACAGGGCTCCGGCGACGGAGTTTTGGAAGGACATAGTTCAGCCAGTCCCAGAGCTTTTCTCCAAAACATGAGAAGCTCTGCCTGAAGGGGATTTGTCACTGTCACAAGGGCTTTTCCAAGGCCCCAGACCTGCCCTCCGAGACTTCGTGGGGGGCTTGTGACTCAGACCCCTAGACCAGGGGCTTCCACTGGAGTTTTGCTGACCACGTAGGCCAAGGCGCGGAGGAAGTTACCTTGCCCCGTTGTTTAGCTAAGGTGATGCGCTAACACCTTTTGGGCACCAGGCCCTGAGATGCACAGACAGCTCCGAGTCCTTCCCATGGCTCTGTGGCACGGCCACTGAGACACCAATTTTATCCTCTCCATGTCTCCATGAGATGTTCCATCCCCATTCTACTGATGAGGAACCTGAATCCAGAGCACAGGTGGCAAACACAATTCCTGTGGGCCGAATCCAGCCCGGCACCTGGTTTCTACCCAGCGGCAGCGCCGAGCTCCTTGCCCCTAGTTAAGGAGGCATTTACAGTCCTAAATTACATTCGGCCCTTTGAAGGCAACCACCAGGCTGATGTGGCCCCCGGTGAAAATGAGTTTGACACCCCTGATCTAGAGGGTCGGGGGCCTTGTCCTGTGCCACACAGCTAGGGATTCAAGCTCAGGGCTGTCGGTGCATCACCATGCGTCAGGTGGCATCGCCACTTCCTGGGTGCATTTTGGATCGCCTGCCTCTTGACACTGCGGCCCCTTCGAGCAGAGGGTCCCTGCGTGCACCCCTCTCTGACCCAGAGACTGGCCCGTGTTTTATCATCTCGCCTGCACCCGGTACAGGGCCAGGGAGGGAGTGGCTGGGCCCGTGTGAGCCACCGGGGAGAATGAGTTGAAGGTGTTTCCACCAACTTCTTTGCATGATCCCCTTGTATTGCGTCCCTCGGGGCGCTCCCCAGGTCCTTAGCTGGTGGTGAACGCATGGCTCCCTCCCTGCAGATGAGAGCTGAAAGCCTTCTCCCAGGATAACGCCAACCAGCGAGCACCTTTGCTTCCTGCGGCCCCGCACCGCCGTCCCCCACGTAACAAACCGCCCCAAGGGCTCAGCGGCTCAAAACAAGTATGTGCTTGTCCTCCTGATGCTGTGCGTTGGCTGGGCTGCTCATCTGCTGCTCTAGCCGGGGGTCACGCGTGCAGCCACATTCAGGGGACTGGGCCTGTCAAATCCGAGTCCCTGCGGCCAAGCACAGGGGCGCTTGCTGGGTCAGGTCATGCTAGGCATGTCCCGGGGCCACATCAGCACAGCCTTAGACCTCATCTGCCGAGGAGGAGACGGAGGCACAGGAAGAGAAAGGAGCTGGCCGTGCAGGTCGTTACTGGTGGAGCTGGGCCAGCAGCTGAGCCCAGGTCCGGCCCCTTCCCCTCAGCAACTCCCTCAGACGGAAGGGAGGCTCAGGAGCTCGGATGGCAGGGACGCTGCAGCTTAGCTGGAGGGCTGCATGCCCTCCGCAAAGCTTGCCTTCACCCTGAACCAACCCACCATTGCAAAGGGGAACACCAACACATCAGGGGGTTCTCCCAGGGAACCCCAACTCCAGGCCACCAAGGAGGACCACCCATAGCTTTTCACAACCTTTCAGACACACAATTAGAAACAACCCCTTTTCTGACCTCCTCTGCTCTGGGGGTCACCATCACGTGACTCAGTGCCTCCCCTGGGCCTGTCTGCCAGGACTCTCCACCTGCCACGGCCTCCCACGTGAGATTGGACACGGCCACAGTGAACAAGGGTCGCCGGGCACGTGACCTTGGTGCTCTTCTTCCTGATGCTCGGTCCTCTTTCTAAAGGCAACCCACTGATTCTTGCTGTACTTCATTCTCTTCTTCTTGTGTGTGTTGAGATGTACTGACTTGAACTGTATGAACTATAATGAACATACGACACAGTTCACCTATTTAAAGTGTACAGTTTAGAGCTTTGGGTATGTTCACAGGGTTGCGCACTCATCGCCACAATCTAGTTTTAAAACATTTTATCTCCCCCGCCCCCAAAAAACATCCTTATTAACAGTCATGCCCTATTCCCCCCAGGCCTCTCCCCCACCCCAGTACTAATCTACTTTCGATCTCTATACATTTGCCTGTTCCGGACATCCGTGTAAATGGAGTCATGCAATATGTGGTCTTTTCTGTCTGGCTTCTTCCACTCAGCATAACGTCTTCAAGGTCCATCGATGTTGTAGGCTTTCCCGGTGCTTTCCATTGTATCGGCAAATAAACCCCCGTGTGTGCGGGCGCACGTTTTCATTTCTCTTAGGCATACACCTAGGAGCGGAGCTGTGGGGTCTCATGGGAACTCCGTGATTAATCAGCCTTTTGGGGAACTGCCTGGCTGCCATCCAAAGCAGCTGCTCCATTTGACATTCCCACCAGCGGGGTGTGAGAGTTTCGACCCCTCTGCCTCCTCGTGATTCCCACCGTCCTCGTGGGCTGGAAGTGGCGTCTCCCTGTGGTTTGGGCTGGCCTGTCCCCACTGACTGTGGTGTCGGGCGTCTTTTCCTGTGCTTGTCGACTGTTTGTGCATCTTACTTGGAGAACTGTCTGTTCAGACCCTTTGTTTATTCCTTTGAACTGGGTTATCTGTCTTTTCATTTCTGAGCTGTAGAATTCTTTTTATGTCCTAGATGCCAGTCCTTTATCAGATATGATTCGCAAGTATGTTCTCCTCTTCATCGAGTTGAATTTTTCACTTTTTTTGTCCTGTCCTGTGAGCACAGAGGTTTTTAATTTTGATGAAGTCCAATTTATCTATTTTTTTCCCTTGGTTGCTTATGCTTTTGATGTCTTAGTAAAGAAACCGTGGTTGAATCCAAGGATAGGAAGGTTTACCTTTATGTTTTCTAAGAGGTTTTCAGTTTTGGCCCTTACATTCATGTCATTGATCTGTTTTGAGTTAATTTTTGTATATGGTGTAAGGTAGGACATCCAACTTCATTCTTCCGCTGGAAGAGAGCCAGTTGTCCCGGCACTATTTGTGGAAGACACTCTTCTTTCTCCATTGGATTGCTTTGTCACCCTTACCTATACTTTTTTTTTTAAGATTTTATTTATTTATTTTTTAGAGAGAGGGGAAGGGAGGGAGAAAGAGAGGGAGAGAAACAGCAATGTATGGTTGCCTCTCACATGGCCCTCACTGGGGACCTGACCTGCAACCCAGGCATGTGCCCTTGACTGGGAATTGAACCGGGACCCTTTGGTTCCCAGCCTGTGCTCAATCCACTGAGCTATACCGGCCAGGGCACTATACTTTTAAAAAACATTTAAAAAAATCTCTGCCCTGGCTGGTGTGGTTCAGTGGATTGAGTGCTGGCCTGTGAACCAAAGGGTCATGGGTTGGATTCCCAGTCAGGGCACATGCCTGGGTTGCGGGCCAGGACCCCAGTAAGGGGTGTGTGAGAGGCAACTACATGTTGATGTTTCTCTCTCTCTCTCTCTTTCTCCCTTCCTTCCCCTCTCTCTAAAAATAAATAAATACAATCTTAAAAAAAATTTCTTCATGCTGTAAAGATACACCAAATATGCATCTTGCACTTATTTTTAAATTGTTATTTCATTTGAGAGGAGTCCTATTTTATTTTTTATTAGAAGTTGACACATGCAGGAACATATTTGGTTTCCTGTGAGAGGAGTGGCAAGGTTATGGCATAACTCAGTCTCCGTGGCTGATTCTCATTCATGCTCCCAAGTTCAATGCCAGTTGGTCGGGAGGGCTCTGCTTATCCCAGTCACTCTGGGACCTTGCCTAGCAGAGGCAACATATGTACATAAACGAGCTTTCATGGTTGCTGGGGCTGGGGAAACGAATGTGGTGGGCAGGTCACTGGTTCTTGGAAATTTCCAGACTGTCTTCTTCAACAAATAGCACGTCAATGACCCAAGAGTTTTGGGCGCTCGGAGAGCCGTCCTGGTCGGGCAACATGAGCACAGGCTTGCAACACGAAGGTCTTCATTTCTTCCTCTACACAATACCCAGCTCACAGGAGAAAGAGCAGCGGTGTAGGTGGCGTCTAGAGCGGCAGCAGGCGGGTCCTGGGCTTCCCTTCTTCCTCACCCGTAGTAGCACCCGCCACCCCCTCGGCTCATCAGGGGCCCTCCGCGGAGGGCAGGGCTGGGGTAAGGACTCCCTGTGTCTGCTTTAAGGGGCAACACTTGCACGTGGTCTGGGTGCTTCCAAGTGGACTCATGACTGGGCAAAGTTTTTCTTTTTCTCTACTTTTTAAAAATGACCCAGGTATACTGAAAGCCCCATAAAATCCAGTGTAATAATTTGCTTGCAGCACACGCATGCCTGACCCTGTCGTTTCCTAACTTGAAACAAGGAACGTGAACACCCACAAGGAAAGAGCCCGTGGGTGCTCGGTCCCAGCATGCTGTCAGAGCTCTGAGCTGGCTTCGGAACCGCCTGGCTCACCCCACCCGGCTCCGCCTGACTCCATGAGCATGGGCCCACGGAGGGCACTTGCTCTGGTGGCCTCCGCCCGAGACAGAGGTGCGGTGGGGAATCAGAGCGTCAGGTCTCCTGGCCAGAGAACGGCCCCGCCCAAGCAACAGTAAGGCGATGTTCCCCCCACGGCTGCCTGAAAGGAGACTGCGGGGTGCTGAGCCCTCCTCTGTCACCCAGGCACAGCCAGTGGGCTGGAGCATCCTTGACTCTGCCTTTCTCATATGCCACGTGGGCATGGGGCTGCTGGAGGAAAGGTGAAGGGTCATGGGTTCCCTGAGGCCCCTTCTCAGGCAGCTGGGATGCCCAGGTCTGAACCCAGGGCGGAGCCCCTGCCTTTTTCAACAAACCCAAGAACAAATCCTCCGTGCCTGAAAGACACAAAAGTCTGCAGGGGCCCCTCTACTTCAGCTGGGGTCCAGGTGCTCCTCGTCACCCCACCTCCCCAGCCAGTCTCTGTCGCTCACAATCCATTCAGAGTAACTCACCAACCACTAGCTGAGTATGTGCAGCATGCCCGGCACTGTGCAAGGTGCCAGGATAAGTAAAGACTCCATTCCTGCTCTCGAGGCGGTGAGAGCTGTTTTGGTTTTATGCAGTAAGAACTAACTTTTAAAACACCTTTTATTAACATCTGTATCCCATATACTTATGGAAGATTGCCCAGTTCATAAGTATATGAACTCAGATCACCAGCTACACTGACGTGTCACAAACTGAAACCAGTGCCCAGGGCAAAACCAGAACGTGGTCAGGCCAGCAGCCCCCCTTTCCAGTCACGACCCACCTCCCCAAGATGCTCTAGCTTCTAATAGCAACAAGAGCTAATTTAGGTGTCTGGCACCTTGGGTCTACGTGTTGACTCATTTAATTCTCACCCACAGGCGGGAAGGCATGGTGAACGGGGCACGGCTGGCGAACGGGAGAATCTAACTTTGAATCTAGGCGGCTTGTGTCCAGAGCCCTTGCCGTTGGCCACAGCGCTTCCACTGCTGCCCCGGAGACAGACAGAACCTACTCACTGTGTGCTGCGATGTGAATGCACATTTGAAATATCGCTCCCAGGGCAGTTCTGCTGGGAGCCTCAGGAAAAGCCACGGGGCAGGGCGTGGTGCTTTGGAGCCAGGCGTTCATGAACGGAAAGGAGTGTGCCTGGCAGAGAGAGGGGAGAGGGTGCATGAGCAGAGTTGGGGCGTGCAGGGGTCCTTTGCCCTGCGAGTGGGCAGAGGCAGAGGGGGACAGCACCATGAGGACTTGTTGGAGCAGGGCTGCGAGTCTCTCCGGGTGTTCTGACTCTACCAGAGCTGGTGAGGGACTTTCTGAGGTTTAAAATCGGTGGTGAGCCCCTGGTAGTGAGACCTTGCTACCTGCTTGCGTTCCTGGATCAGAGGTGTGGCACAGGACAAGACCCAGCCTCACCTGGGGAGTCCTTGGCTTGGCCCCTAACATTCATTTTTGGTTGCACAGGCTGAAGGGCTGTGCAAAATTCTGTGGTTGTTTCGTGGGTGTTTGGCTAGGCTCAAAAGAGACGAGACTCCGCCCCATCTTTTGATGGGAGACGCTTTGAACCCAGATGGCAGAAAGGAGACAATCGATTTCAAACGTAACTGACAATATGAAAGGGAAAAATGGCTTCATCACAAGTCTGCGTGGGTCAAGACATCTCTTTGTACACGGCCAGGGTGGGCAGTGGGGGGAATTGAATAATATCAGGGCTATAAATTTTATCCGGAAAACACAAGGAGTGGTGGTGTCCACTTGGGATGCCTGCGAAGGCTGCTGGGAAATAGTGAGCCTTAATGGAGAGGTGTGACTTGGGTTCGGGGCGGGAAGCTGGAGGCGGCAGATGAGAGGCGGGAGGCTATTATGCAGAATTATCCAAGTGAGAAAGCTGGAGCCAGAACTTTTGGACACCAGGGTTAAACCTGAGGAGTGGGCGGAGGCCCTGGAACTCCAGCTAAGGAGTTCCGGAACCGGAGCCTAGGACGCTCTTGAACTCCCAGGGGAGCCGCTATCCTCCGTCACTGCCCAAGTATCCTCGGCCCCGCCCTGTCCGACGCCCCGGGGCCCCTTCGTATTCGGGACCCGGACCCGCCCCGAGCTCTCGCGTTCTTCTGGGCGCTGCTCAGCTCCTCCGCCGTCGGCCGGCTCGCCGCGCCCTGCGCCCCTCCTTCCCGCCCAGCCTTCTTCGCTCCCCCGCTCGCGGCTCAGCGCAGCGCAGTGCCGCTCCTCCCGCGGCTGCATTGCAGACGCCGCCGCCGCAGGGTGCGCCAGGGCCGCACCGGAAGCCCGGGTACGGGTACGCAGGGGCCCTGGGGCTCGAGTCTCTCACGCAGACCCGACGGCGCCAAGGGGCTAGCAGTCCTCTGGCCGGGTGCGGGGCGGCTCTGTGGGTCCCGAACACGCAGACCGTGCCCCCCCCGCCACAGAGCGCCCAGCCCCAGGAAGCCTCCTGGGGCCTTCGGTCCGGGTGCTGCCGTCGGGCTCGGAACCGTCCTTGCCCTCGAGTAGACCGCGGCCGCCCCCCTCCCGGGGGGCCTCCCGGAACCTGGGCGGGGAGGGCGGCGGCGTCGTAGAGAGGGGCTGTGACCCGCTGGGACCTCGCCTGAGGGACCTGGGGCCGCGCGGCCGCCCTCCGCCCGCACCCTCCGGGCCGGGCCCGCCGCCGTCCAGCGCGGCGCCGCGCGGCTCGGGCGCAGTTCCGGCGCAGTCCCCGCGCCGAGCGGCTCCGCGCCCCACACCTGCCTCTGCCCAGCTCCAGGTGACGTTGCGCCCTCGGATTGGCCCACGGGCGGGGCCGAGGCCGGTGAGCTCACCGCTGCGCCCCGCCATTGGTCCGGGCGGCGCACTCGGGCTGTGGCGGGGAGACAGCGGTACCCGGAGCCCGAGTCGTTCCAGCTGCGGTGTGTGGAGCTCAGCGGGTCGAGCTGGGCTGGGTTGTCGGGGCCGGGCCGGGCGGGGCCGCGCGGGAGGAGGAGGAAGACCAGGGCGGTTCGGCGCCAGCGTGACGGAGCGGTGGCCGTGCTCCCCGAGTTCGAGTGAGTGTGCGTGTGGCGGAGGGGAGAGTCGGCCCCGGGCGTGCGGTCGAGGGCGGCGGCCGGCGGGGGCGCGCGGGGCGGCCGGGGCGAGCGGGGGCGGGGCCGGGGGCGCGCGCGCCAGGGAGTGGGGAGCACGCGTGCTCGCGGCGGGGGGCGCGCGTGTTTACGCTGGTCAGGAGGGTCTGAGAAGTGGGTGCGAGGACAGGCGCGTGTGTGGAGGAAGGGGTGCGGAAGGTGAGGGGCGCGCCTGTTTACGCGGGGGAGGAGTGTGTTTTGACGCGTGAGTGCGCGTGGGGGCCGGCATGTGTTGACAGGGTGTGAGCGACGGAGGGGCGTTGGGATGAATGTGCGGGCGCGTGCGGATAGCGCGCGAGTTTGAGGAACGAGTGTGCTGCCACGCGTGTTCGCGGAGCAGCGGGAGCCTTAGCGCGCGTACCGGTGGAGAGCGAAGTACTGAGTGCGTTTTGAGGCGCGAGGGACTGGGGGCGGGCTTGTGTTGACTGGGCGCGTGTCTGCGGTTGTGCGCGGAGTGGGTGTGAGGTCACGCGGGTTTAGGGAGCTAGGCTAAGCGCGCGCGTGTTTCTACGAGGGCGGGAGTGAGTGTGCGAACACGCGTGTGTGCGCGGGGCATTGGGAGTGTTGGGGTGAGTGACTGTGGTGGGCGCGCGTGCGGGGAGTGGCCGCATCGCGGTGGCCACTGGGGGCAGTGGGCAGCCGGCTGGTTTTTGTCTGCGAGGCGCAGCTCGGCGGGGCTTTTCAGATCGAACGTTCCCTCCCGCTGCGGGGTGCAGGAAGATGGGCGGGCGGGGACAGGGACAGGTGCCCCCCACCCGTGACGGGGAGAGGGGCGGGGACAGGTGCCCCCCCCAACGGGGAGAGGGATGGGGACAGGTGCCCCTTCGGCAGAACGTGGGGAGAGAGGGGCGATAGGTGCCCCCTCGGCCTCAGCGGGGCGGGGCGTAAAGGGCCGGAACAGGTGCCGGATTGGCGGGGTGCGGGGAGAAGCGAGAAGGGCCGGGACAGGTGCCCCCTCCGCGGGAAGAGAGCCGCTAGGCCGGGGCGCCTCTGCAGGACGCGGCGGTTGGAGGCTGCCTTTCCTAGCAGGCCAATGGAGTGAATGAACGTTTTATTAATCCGTGCGTAGAACTCGGCGGGGAAAGTTGGTTGAGTTCAGAGACTGAAGGTTTGGAAGAACTTCTGAGAGCTTTGCTTACCTGCACACCTGGGGCGGGAGAGGCGCCGGGACCCTGGCTCCCCCTGCCGAGCCCAGGTGGGCTGGAACGGAGGCTTAGCCGCGGCCCTCTGTGTTTACAGGACCTCGGGATTTGGTTTCCTAGGTCTTGCAGAACGCCCTGCCTGGGTGCTTTTCAATCTCCACAGATTTCTGCAGGCTCAAAACAAATTTCTCTACAAAGCAGACAGGGAAATAAATTTCTGAGACTGTAGTACCCTTGCAAATTATCGTCTTAAGCAACTGCTTCACCAGGGAATGATGACAATTTTAAACTTTTATATTTTGTCCACTTGCTTGATTGGTCTCTGAGGGCCTGGGCCCTCTGGTCAGTAAAGCACACACGGTACCATGAGAGGGCTCGCAGGTAATTACAGAAACGCCTGTCTGGTTGGTTCAGCGCAGTACAGTTTTCTCACCGGGGAGGCCCATGCCCCAAACTTTACATGTGTGCTCCCAACACATTTTGTCATATGTGGTAAACGTCTGGCCGTTCTCTTCTCTTGCCGCTTAAAGAATCTGTGTCATAGGGAGAAACTGTTGCCTGGGAACCTGATAAAGATACGTAAAGCAGTAGCAGTTTGCATGGTGTGTGTTTACAGGCAAATATTTATTATCTTAAGGCCAGAATTAGATGATGGCAAATAAGCTTGAGGTTCTCTTTATACTTGGTTTAGGCAGCAGTAATATTTAATGTTCTAGAACACAGCATTTCCTTACGGGATATGCACTTCCCAAATACCGTTAGCTTGGTAACGGGAGCAAGCAAGAGGACCGACCGCTGTGCGTTCCCAGGGACCTCGGTTTGGTCGTCCGGACTCCTTACTGTCTGCATACTCCAAGCGGGAACGCAGCGTTGGAGGCCACAGTTAATAGCAGTTCTGTATCACTAAAGGATTTTCATCAGTTCTTCCGTTTCTGTGATAAACACACACAGGCACGTACTATTTTCCTCCGTATTCTGTTCAGGGCCCCACTGGGCCTCCCCGTCTGTGACAGCGGCGGTCCCCACTGCAGTACTTCCATGGGACACACATAACAGGTGGAACCGAGAATTTCTACTTCACGTGAGAAAGATGGGGAAGTTAAGGAATTAGCTGACGTGGAAAGTTTCCCGAGTGAAAGATGGGAAGCCCTTATTGACAGCTAAGAGTCAAGTGCTCAGCTCAAGGTCCCCGTGTTCTGGCAGGGCCGGCTGCGCACATTTTGGGGGATGCAGTTTCCTTTGGGGACGTTCAGAATTTTTCCACTGTTTTGATCACTGCTGTCCTGAACTCCTGAAGTTGCAAAACTGTGCTTGTAGGCTGCCTTGTTTTAAATGTTTAAGGAAAAAGTGTTCATATGTTTACGTATTTAAGACACAACTTTAGGTATCTCCCAGAAAGGTTTTTTTTTTTTTTTTTTAAAGAAAAACATTGCTGTTAAAGGGGGCACAGTTCTTTAGCCCATGCACGCAGCGGTTGCTGGAAGCTCTTTGTTTTCTCCTAGTGCGCTGCCTCGCCCTTCCCCAGGCGCCTGCTGTGTCTTCTCACCTGTAAAGGGCTCGGCTCCATCTGACTTAGAGTGATTTGATGTTTGTGTTCCATCGATCTTTTCAAAAGGAGACTCTGAGCGGTGCCGAGCCTTTGTGGTTCAGCATCGGCTGTCGTGCCCGCTGCAGATCGTGAGCCCAGTATCTGGGAGCTCAATTTCGCTTACGTGTGCCTTCGCCAAGAAGCTTTTGGCGCCCACACGCAATGCAAGTTGATTCGTGTGCACCTCAACTTGTTTTCAAAAAGCGATTTAAGGGAGCTCACAGAAATACATATTACGTAATGAGGCAAGATCAAAAGAGATGAAATCGAGGATTAAGCAAGAGGAAAGGGAGGGTCCAGGACAGTGAAATGGGGGGATTAATTAATTCAGTAAACAACATGCATTCCCTGAAGTCGCCCGTGCTTTCCAGTGGCGGGCTGTGAACTGCGTTCCGGGCCTGCTCGCAGCTGTGCAAACAGCGACGCAGGGTTCCTTTCGTCTTTCTGACACCTTGCACACAGTGAGTTTTCTTACCTTCCAGGTACGTTCTGACAGCCAGCAATTAATTTTCAGCGGTGATGCGGTGCACTGAATCACAGTAAAAGCTACATGTTACTGTCACATTTAACATGCAGGCAGTGCTTAGGAGCCTGCTGGGTGGCACGAATGGGTGTCGTCACCTCAGCACGAGGACATTAGAGTTCATGACCGAGAAGACTGCAGTGCTGGGCTTCTCCCCTTCCCCAGTGGCTCGCCCTGAAGTCAGATGACCCGGTGCTCTTTGCTCCTCTCTGACGTGCCTGGGTTTGGGCGCGCAGGCGGGCAAGGAGATGCCTGTACTACCCCCTGGCAGGAAACACGTGCTCTGCACCCTTAAACCGTGTAGCGCCATGGCTCGTTACACCCCAGTATGATTCTTGGTAAATGCAAGTGGCTTTTTTAAAAGCCGGGTGGGGGGTAGACAATGCCAGGATAATCTTGCGTGATGCTTCATTTTAGTAAAGCCTCTCAGGTTCTAACTGAAATTTTTAGTTTCAGAAGTACATCACGGTACCTGTAAGTTGGGTAATTCTGTATTGTCCTGTAAGCTTGAAAGTACATCATAACTTTAAATATAAGATGTATAGAGAGATCAGCGTATGTTAAGCACCTACTGTATGTCAGTCACTAAGCAAACTGTAATTAATGATTAAATATTAATTTGAGGAAGGTAAAATATGGAAAGAATTTAACCAGGGTAAATGTTTATAGGAGTTAAGCTGCTGATGCTAAACTTACATAATATTTTTGTAATGTGGAAAGAGATGGCCGGTAATGGAAATGTGTTTCTCCAAATATATAAAATTAACATTTAGCAAATACTCAAATTAACCAATTAGTCTCTCTCCTTTTTTTTTTTTTTTTCACTTTTATCTGACTTGCACCACCCTCCAAATCTGACCCTACTCTCCTCGCTGGCCCTCCCCTGTCCGCCAGCAACTACTCAGCAGGAAGCCTCTTGCGCTCCGGCTGGTCTGTGTACCCCTGCCCCACGCTCCCTTCTGAATTCTACCTCCTTAATCTCTGAGCCAAACACAAACCCTGTCTCATCAGTGAAGCCTTTTCCCTCACCGCCCCCACCCCCATTAGATTTGCGGCTCTTTGCGGGGCAGGGCGGCACCCAAGCTGCATCCTCCCCGACTGCCCCAGCAGGATGAGGTCTGGGAGGTGGGGTTTCCTCGATGCTGTTAGTCCACAAAAAGATTACACGTGGTGTTACTGAGAAGAACGTAATGGGGTTCTTCAAGCCTAAAACTAACCCGTCTCCGACCCTCCTCCGTGTATTCAGTTCAGTGTTGTCTGTTGGGGGTTTAGGCACAGACTCCGCAGGCTGTCCCAGTCAGGTCACTTCAAGGTCCCCGGTGGGCTTAGGTTTTCACTGAAGTGGCCTGGAAGGGGCCCTGGAAGTCTGGGCCTGCACCAGATAACTGGCCTGACACCCGAATCATCCTTCCAGATAGCTCAGCGCTGGCTGAAGCGTGCTGTCTGGGAACGTGTATAAAGGACAGCCGTCTGTTCTGATCCGATACGGCAGGGTGAGCTCTGGCTCGTGTGTCAGCTCCACACTAACCCAGTGAGACGTCTGGGTAAATCGCCTTGCGCCGCTGCGCCGTAGCACCTGCTCCATCTTCTAGGCCCATCAGTTGGGGTTAGGAAATCAGCTGAGCGGTCCCTGTCAGCGGTCTTTAAGATCAGAGTTCATTGTGCATGTGAGGGTGTCAGTTTGGGAAGTTTCTGTCTCAAATACTCGTGAGTGTGTGTAAGGCTCTGCTGCTTTCTGTGGGCCCAGGCCGAGGCTGCTGACGGCCCCTGGACCAGAGTTCCTGAGTCCTCTTTACATCCCCGTGCTCCGTCCTGAGTGCCCCCCTGCGGGGTGTGTCTGCGGTGGTGAGAGTCGCTGTGGCAGTCACCCGAGGCCGAATGAGTGAGGGTGCTTCCCTGCGTATGCAGTTCAACAGCCGACGGTCTCCAGCCAGGCGGGAGCCCAGTACACCTTTTCCTGCGTTTCTGATTTCTTTGGGTAATCAAAATGACTTAGATAAGCACGAGAGCTTATTTCTGCCCTAACTTACCCCATGTTTTATAGAGAAATCGGCTGCTATTGGTGTATTACTACTCAGGTATATTTAATGATTCTGAATATTTTTTAGTTTGTAAGTGGAAACAGGACTTTCCCAATATTTATTTAGCTGAAGGAGCCACATTTCAATGGATAGGTTTACCTTAGACCCCTCATTTAGCTGTGTCAGACCTGAACCTGACCTCTGCGAACAAGGGGATTGACTGCCTCTGGGGGAGTCTGGTTGTGGAGTTGTCTTCAGGTACCGCTGGTTCCAGGTGCTTAAGGGATGTCAGTAGGAACCTCTCATCCCCTCCCTTGGCTCTCCTCTCCTCTATGTTGATTTTGTTCTCGGGCAGGATTTCCCAGAATGCCAGCAGGATGGCCCAATCAAAGCTCCAGGCCTGTATTTTCCATTTTTAGCAGATATCTCTGGGAAAACAGCTCTTCTTTCCCAGTAGTTCCAGGAACTGCTCTGTCCTTACTGCCCGGCGGGACTCCCGCGTCCAGTCACTGGAGTGAGAGGAGGCGCTGCGGTCATTAGCAAGGCCTGGCTCCAGAGCCGAGGTCAACACCACCTGAACTGAGCCCAGGGCGCGGCGGGCTCCCCTAGGAGACACGAGGGCCTGGGGAAGGGGAGGGGACGCTAGGCAGGTGGACTGTGCAGGGACCAGCATGTTGTCCTCTTCACCCCAGTGGTCACATTCCTGAAGAAGCCACCGCTTACCCTCAGACCGCAGGTGCGCGCGCTGTGGGGACCCCGCAGTTTCATCCTTGCGGCCCCCCCTCAGTGCGGAGACACCAGAACCGTCCCCTTTCAGCGAGCCTTTCCATGGTGCTGGCAGTCCCTGGGACCGGTCTCCAAAACTACGGTCCACGTCCTTCACGTCACACTCTGTGGTTTGGATTAATCAGTGGAAACTGTATTTAAATAGCCATTTGTCTTTTCTAGCAAAAGAAACCATTCATTCCGCTCCAGCCAGAATCAATGCCCCTGGCAGTTTTGTGTGTATATGAAAAATGTTTTCTCTAATGTGAAAAGTAGGAAGTGCTCAGCCTGAAACCGATGAAATTCTAAAAGCTTGTAAGTCAATTATTCCCAGATAAACAGTGCAGCAAATGGTAGGTAGGATCCCAGGCTCCCGGAGAACAGAACCCTTTCCGAACTCCTGGTAGGTAATCTGTGCTCGCAGGAGGACAATAATTAAAATAATGTACGTGTGCACATATCACCTGTGCACCATGAAGCATTATGTACAACACATAACCTATATGATAGTGAATATATAACAAACACCTGTGTTACAAAACAAATAATGAGCTTCACATTTGCATATTAAATGATGTTGCTTGAATAAAAATAAGTGTATATGCAAAATAACCAGTAAATGGAAACTTCTTGGTGAAGATTCTTAATTCATAGGCTAGAACCCAGGATGGTTCTCTGAAACTTCAAAGTCTAACTCTCTACGTTTTTATAAGGCTAAACCCTGAGAGAGTAATTTAAGTTTCTTGATAACCCCAGCATCCTTATTATCAATTATAATTACCTTATTTTTATTCTCAAATGGAACAAAGTTCAGAGAGTGAGGAAGATCCTTCTGGAGCGTTAGAGCCATTGAAAGGGAAGGAGAACATGGGTTCAAGGGTGCTCGTGTGTGTCCGCGGAGGTCTGGAGCGGAAGGGCCTGAACTGTGAACAGGGAGAGGAGGAGAGACTGCGAAGGAAGAGAGGAGACGGCAGGAAGAGATGCAGGGTCCAACAGTTTCCCGCGCAGGTCCCTGGGGGACACTCCCCGTTAGTCCACATCACTCTTGGGGGTCTCTGGTAGGCTGGAGCAGTGCCCGAGCCCACCACGAAGACGACCAGGAAGGAGTTCCCTACCTTCGGAGATTGCCTGCACCAGGGTGTTCTTCAGGACTACTTTTAGTTCTGAAACTTCTGTGGGAGCACTGGTCCCAGGAAATGCGTGTAAGAAACTGCCCCCGCATACAGAATGTCCAGGCAGGCCTAGGGAACACAAGCAGACACACTAAGGTTCAGAAAAGTCATACATTGAAGGCGTAAATGCGTTTAGTTAGTTTAGCCTGTTGTTTTCAAGACATCCGAGACCCAGCATTTGGTTGGTGTAGTCTCCTGAACAGCATCTCTTGGGGAACATTCTCTGCCTGTAGCTTGAGAAATGTTTCAACAGGCCATCCCCCCGAGGTGGCCCTGAGCCTGGAACCCCTGGATCTCCCTGGGTCTGGAAGGCCCGGGAAATTGAATGTGACTTGTACGTGTGTGTGATTTCTGGGAGAGGGTCCGCCGCAGGAAGGGTAGGAATCACTGTGCGGGGTTCTCTCCTCCCGGAGGAGTCCAGGTCGCGTCTCTGAAATTTTTCCCATGCATCTGTCGTGCGTCAGCACAGGGGTGGCCCGGCCAGCGGGCAGTCGCCCAGGGTCACTCAGAGACACCGAAGGGACCAGGCTGTAAACAGGGCCGCTCGTCACTTGATTGTTGGGTTTATTGGCAGGTGGACCAAAATATCAGCAGTTACTCTCTTCCTGTGAAAAATTGTGGGAAGAAATTACCTATGCAGGACACCGCTTATTGCTAAACTCCTAGATATATCTATTCACAAGCAAAGAAAAAAGAAAACGTGTTCTTTCCCTGCAGTAAAGAGCCTTTTGGAAAGTTAAGGGCCGCTGACTTGCAGTGGGAGTTACGTAATGACAGGCAACTGAAACCCCGCTGAAGAATGGGAGGCTTTTCCTTCAAGAAATGTAAAACATTCGACTAACCGATTTTTAGGTTTAAAAATCAGGATCATAAACTATTGTTCAAGAAAGAGTAAGCAGTAAGTAACAGTATGCCTCCGAATGCTTTGGTTTACCCCAGCTCACACCACACCCGAGGGGCTGCGAAGGCGGACCACACCGGCAGCTGTGGGGTGCCTTCCCTCAGGCGGCGCCTCGGGGCCTCAAACACTCGAATGGTGACGAAGGTAGTCAGTCATTCGAAACCCGGATTGCTTTCATTGCAAAGATACTGACTGACGTCATGATGTCTTTCTTCTTTAGAAGGTTTTATTTCTTTATTTTTAGAGATCATGGAAGGGGGGAGAGAGAGAGAGAAACATCGATCTGGTTGCCTCCTGCTCACCCCCAAACTGGGGACCTGGCCTCCAACCCAGGACGTGCCCCAACTGGGAATGGAACCAGCGACCTTTCAATTTGCAGGACAACACCCCAGTGACGGAGCCACCCCAGTCAGGGTGATGGTGTCTTTCTTACTAGGATTTGTAGGAGAAATTTCAGCTCTTAGTACCAAGAAAATCCACGTTATCCAAAGCAACTGACCTTGATCTTGAAACTGATTGCTTCCCCTTTGCTTTGTCTGCTAAGTCCAGCCAGATCTGGGACTCCCCGTGAACCATTCTGGAGGGCTTAGCACACGTTTTCCGTATGGCAGCTTTGCCTCAGTTGTATTGTCTTCTCACAAAATCTTGCTCCTGCCTAATCTGTGGTTAATCAGACATCTTTTTTTATCACCCACCTCGAGCAGACAGACCTGGATCCAGGGTTGTTCCAGCGAAGCGAAGGCAGGGAGGGAGATAACGGGGTGGAGAGGGAACGGGTCAGAGCGGGGCAGGGGAATCGGGATGGTGAGGAAGAGAGGAGGGGCCCCGGGATGTGGGAGGGATTAGCGACCGTGCCTCCCAGGTGAGCGCCCACTGCCCTTTGAGTTGGTCATTGACCTTTTGTTCCATTATCTGACTGCTCCGGAACCTGTAGGCCAACCACACTCTGAGTGGGTAATTAAAGAAGCCCAATTTGGGGACTTCCATGAGGCCAGCAAGACAGGACCACCCCACGACTGGGAGAAATTGGGGGTGCCCCTGTTCAGTGGAAAACATGGTTATGTGTTCTAGCTCTGCCCCCAGTCCAGGGGATGTGCAAGTACTGGCCTCAAAAATGCATCCACTCCGGCCTCACCGACCTGGAATTTGCAAAAGTGTGCAGATCGCTCTGGTCTGGGGACAGAGTGCTGGTGGGCGATGTGAGTGCAAGCCCACCGCCCTGACGCTGTGGGGGGGGGAGGGGGGGCGCAGGCGCAGGGAGCCTCGTGTTCCTGGGTGGCCTGGGGAGCCAGGACGCAGAATGGTCCCTGTAGGTGCCAGGACACTACCAAGAAGGAGCTACATAGTTAAAAACTTCCTTAGAAAACTCTTGTGGTTCCTTTGGAGCAGTATTTTATTCCTGATCCAAATGTTTCAAGTGGTGTAACTTGGGTTTTAAAAAAAAAGTTTATTCTCTATTACCTGTCAGAGAGGCCTGTGCTAAATTATACAGTAGTCTTCGTAAATCATTTTCTGTATTAAAACCTGCTTTATCCTGGCTGGTGTAGCTCAGTGGATTGAGCGCGGGCTGGGAACCAGATGATCCGGGTTCGATTCCCAGTCAGGGCACATGCCTGGGTTGCAGGCCGGGTCCCCTATGAGGGCCATGTGAGAGGCAACCATATATTGCTGTTTCTCTCCCTCTCTGTCTCCCTCCCTTCTCCTCTCTCTAAAAATAAAAAAAATAATAATAATAATTAAAAAAAAAAAAAAAACAAAAACCTGCTTTATGAAGTGACCAATATTTTATAGTAATACACCTATTTCTTTTAAATCCTGCATTTCAGCCTATGAGTTCGGAAAGGACTTCACCTTATTTATTCCAGAGTTTTACAAAACCTTACAGCATTGCAAACAAATATCATTGTAGTTAATAAACACTGAGTTCTGGAACTGAAGGCTCTCTGTGTAGAATCCAGCGTTTTAAAAAAATATGTATTTTTGAAACATCTTGGACTTTCATGCTCTCTCATGTCCGCAAGAGAGTCGGGAAGCCTGTGCGGGCGGCACGGCCGCCATCAGCTCTGACCGCACAGCACTGCCATGCACGGCCTGCGGGCAGCGGGTGGCGCGTGAGTGGGACGCAGCTCACGTCCAGAACTCACGTGGGTTCTGCGGTCAGGTGTTGAAAGCCACCAGGAACTCGGGCAGGTGACACCTAGGATAGCGTAGGAGGGTTAGCTAGAAGCGGCCAGTGTTCCCCCCCACACACACATCTTTTCCGAGGCGTCACGTGACACATCTTCCCAGCGGTTTTCTTTTTCCTTGACCTTTCCCACTGTCTGTGCCCTAACCTTGACATAGAACACTCGTAAGGTGAAAACTGCCAAGCGAAGGAGTTGCACACCAGCCCCAATGAGACGTTTTCTCTGACTCCAGGTGCCACGCCGGGCGCCTTCGCCAGGACCGGGTGAGGCGTGGCCGGGGAGAGGCCGGCGCTCTGCTTTTCCCGGTCTGGCTGAGAAAAGCGTGTCACGGGAGTGACGAAGGAAACAAGACTTGGTTCTGCCCAACGTCCTTTCCCTTCTTGAAATTCACATTTCCTGTTTTGAACAGGTGCAGTGAAGTCACTTACTCAGTGAATATTTACTGAGGGCCTACTATGTGCTAGGCCTTGGGAATGTAGTGGGGACAGAAGGAACTCGGGGTGTCCCTTGACCTTTGTACTAGATGAAGGTGCTTGAAATAAAGGCTCATATCGAATTTGTGGTGATCACACCTTGAGCTGTCTTGGTCGCAGTGACGTCGCAGGCTGTGGCCCCCATGCCAAGCAGGGGTGCCTGAGCGGGGGCGCTCGGGAGACATTTGCAGAGCGAGTGTGTCTGGCCCTGGTTCCCCGTGGTTCTTCCCGATGGATGTCGAGTTGTTTGGTTTTTTGTCACAGCTCAGCCCCACAGACCAGCCTGCTGGTGGCTCGTGAATGTACTTTTCCATTTTTCTCCGTGCGTTCGAATGTCACTCCATTGTCACATCTGCACGTCCAGGTCAGATTGTCCTTCATCCCGAGTCTCATTCCCGCACTTGTGGAGACCTTGCCCATCCTCGCGCTCTCTTGCTTTCCCGAGTCTCGTCTGTGCCACACCGCACCTCCTTGGGAACACCCGCATCCATGCTGATACTGCTTCTCCTCGTCGCCGTGTGTGGAAACGGTGGCGGCAGGTCCTCCCACAGACTGCTTTGGGAAAAGCTGCTCCTTTGCAGACGATGTCAGGGCCCTGACGTCCGCCACTCTCACACTCCCCAGCTGCAGGTTCACTGCCGCGCACGCCAGTCGGGTTGGCTGCTTCCCTGGCTGTGCACTTGGCCCCGGCGTCCCTTGGGGGGCTCGCCTGTGCCTGGTGCCATGCTCTGCCACTGTGTGGCGCCTCGTGTCAGCCTCCGTGTCCTCGCAGAACAGGTTTGCAGCCGTTGCTCTCGTGGCCCTCAAAGCCCAGGACTGAGAGCCTCCGATGGGCCACAGTTGTCGGTCTGCGGCGCAGCCCTTGTGACACTGCTCTCCTGACCTCGCGAGCCATTGTCGCGGTGCCCTCCTTTTTCCCAACGTGTCTAAGGCTCAGCGTTTGTGAATAGAGCAAAATACAGACCAAGGGGAAGAAATACGAACCCAAGAGCACTACAGATGAAGGAAGTCTAAGAAGGACGGCTGGTTTCCATTTCTAGTGTTTTGGTGCACAGAGTTGGAAGTTTTGAAGGAGTGTGGCCGTTTTTCCTGAGGCTAAATTTAGCCGTTGCTTTGGAAAATCAGAGTGGTACAGCTTGTGCCTTATCTCCGGCCGGCCCTTACCCTCTCCTCTGCACTTGGACATCTTAAATGGCTTGCCGGGCAGGAGCGGCTTAATGCGCTTCGGTGGCCCCGTTTATTCTGGGAAGGAATTAAGTGACTTCATTTTCCCCATCCTTCCGAGCTTCCTAAAAAATTTAGGAGACTTCCTAAGCAGCAATTACAGTTCTCTACAGAAATAGTTCAAGTCATGCCTCCTTGTGTCTCATCAGCCCTTCCTGCCGGCGCAGCCAAGGGCTGTAAATGGAACGGGAGATGGCCTCTCACTCCCGGTCCAAATAGCAACAGGAGGGCACATGTGCACTTGAGCCACAAATAACGCGTTTTAAAATAGCAGATGGTATTTGGTGATTGCTCCTTCATTCATTTACCTGCCAAGGCAAAACTTTTCCTTCTGCTCCGGCTGCAAGGCCCGCGGCGGCCCGGCTCAAGCAACCGCCGTCACAGGTCCTCGCGTGGGCACTTTCCGTTCGCTCGCCCGTCTTCAGGCCTTCTGGTCCGCGCGCGCTTTCTGAGACCGCTCTAGAAAAAGTGTCTTTTGTATAACACAATACAAATGCCACGTTTCACAACGGCCTAACCTGACCGACTTGTTGAGCCCTCTTGTAGCTAATTATAGGCACTCATTAAGGTGTGCTGCCAGCGGTCTGTGTTCCAAATACTAGTTCATCTCAGGGACAAGTGGGGGCATTGCAGGGGCAGGGCCCGGAGGTGTGATGTGCAGCTCTGCGGGCAGGGCAAGGCGACGTCTCTGAAGGCGCAGGCGGTGTCTATGGCGGAGTTCGGCGTGCCTCGGCTGTGCTGCCGGTCTCGCCCGGCACACGGTGGTTACGTAACTCCCCCACCTGAGCCCCAGGGAAGTGGCAGCCAGCCAGGTAAACTGATACAACGTCTCACGTGCTTTCCAGTCCAGCCCAGCAGGTTTGGGTTATTTTGACCACCCTCTGCCCACTGGGACAAGCAATCAAACCACTAACTGGAATCCTCCTCCTGGAGGCTGCTCTGCAGAGCAGTGGTTGCTCAGAGCCCTGGCCCCGCGGCTCGGATGACCTCGTTGGTCAGTGGGCTTCCAGGAGAAGCTTCACTTAGAAAAGCGTGTTTCTTTCCATTCACTGAGCACCCACTCCAGAGCGGCTGCCAGGGACGCAGATGGAGGCCCTGCTCTCCGGAAGCACGTTCTGTGGAGGTGACGCGCATAGGGAAGTAGGTCGCACGGGCACTCGCTGAGGGCTGGAGAGAGCATCCATCTGCAGCCCGTCCGCGTTCAGACCCCTGCCCTGGTCCTCACGCACGGCGTGACCTTGGGTAGGGGACACACATTTTGAGCCTCAGCTTCCTTGCCTGTAAAACAAAGAGGAAACTCTTTCTTTTGGATTTATTTTGAGGATCAAAAATAACACGTGCAGAGTGCCTGGCCTGCTATAGATGCTCAGTAGCAGCTATAAATCGTAAGACTGAGGTGAGTCTGGGCCACACTCTGAAGAACAGGAGATCCGCCAGGTGGACGTGGGGAAAGGCGGGTGTTGCCAAAGGCCCAAAGGCATGTCAATGCCGGGTGGCCCTGGGGGACGGTGAGTGATAACAAAACCCCTGAAAAGGAGCAGGAGACTGTTGGAAAGAGCATCCCATGCCACACCAAAGAGTTTATATTTTATTTTGTAGGTCAGAGGGGAGGGATTTACGTTTTTTTAAGCTAGGTTATCTGATAGAACATCAGAAACTGCCTCCTATTGTATTGCTCAAGACAGCCCCGAAAATTAATGAGGTTCCAAGATTTGAAGTGAGTTGTTTATAATCCAGAGGAACGGGGGTGCAGCTGAGTGCTGAGAGCCTGAGAAATCTGGCCAGTGCTTGGTTTCCGATGGAGACATTTTCTTACATCAGATGCCCAAGTACTTGGGATTCTCCACCTTTCCAGCAGCAAACCCCAAACTTTCTAAACTTAGAACATTCTGTGGGTGTCTGACTTCATGAAATTTTCTCTCTCTTTAAAACTCTGGGGTTACTTGGGGATTTTTAGGTGACTGTTAATTTAGGATGTTTAAAATGAAGTCACTTTGAGGGATAGGAACCCTATCAAAGAGAAATGAACATGACCCACGACTGCAGCCAAAGAAAAGGGGGTGTGAAGCCCCCACTAACCATTGTGTTTTGGGCCAGCGATGAGCTGGAAATGTTTCTTCATCTTGCTCTTTGCAATACTCAAGGCTGTCTGGGGTTTGTGTGCGTGCCCCCTGGAAGGCTGGGGTGAACGCTGCAGTGCTCTGTTGCACTCGTGTTTATTTTAATGTGTATACACAATAGACACAGAAGTAATCACCGACGTGTGTGCGTGTGTGGGCTGTTGCACTTACTATTCTTGCTCTGTGCGCCGCGGGAGCCTAGAAGCAGTGACGCCCCAACAGCGAGGAGCACATCCAGCACCCGGGTCTTGGTTTCTAAATGCCATTCTCCAACGAAAGGAACCAGGGCTCCTTATAGAAATCGCCGGTTGTAGGGCTGGGATGAACCTGGAGCATCTTGTAATGTCAGACAGGAAGGAAGGGCTCGAAAGAGAAGGAGCCAGTCTGGAAGAGCTCCCAATAGCCAAAGCTGGAAGACTTGGAGCAAGAAGATGACTCAGTATTGGATTTTGACCCAAGATGTAAAATAAATATACGTGAGTTCATACTGATATAAATAAAAACTAAATAAGCAAATACAGGACACATCTTCCCTATTGGAGAACTCCATATACTCCATGTGGATACCACCCTCTATGAAGGGGAGATTCATTCCCTTCCCCTTGCGTATGGGCTGGACTTAGCAACTTGCTTCCGGAGAATAGAGTAATGGAAGAGGAAACCAGGAACCGTACAGAGCGGTCCAGCAGACGCCGCCTTCGCCGAAAGATCAAGGTCAGCAGCAGCATGTCGTACAGAACCCCTGGTGACAGGTGATGAGCAGCGCATTTCACCTCCACGCTGTTCTTCCCAAAAACTCAGGGCTCCAGTCTAGTCACTAAGAAACGTCAGACTCACTTAAATTCGGGGACGTCCACGCAGCACCTGACCAGTATTCTTCAAAACCGCTAAAGTCATGAAAAATAAGGGACGAGTGAGAACCTATCCCAGACCGGACAGGAAATGTAACAGTTAAATACAACGTGGCGCCCTTGGCTGGATCCTGGAGCAGAACAAGTACATTAATTCTAATTCCAATCCAGCCTGTAATTTAGTCAATGGTAGCGATGTATGAAGGCTAGTTTCTGAGTTTTGACAAACGCACCGTGGTTGTGTAAGGTGTTAATATGATGGGAAACTGGGAAAAGGGTACATGGGAGCTCTGCCTTCTGCAACTCATCTGTAAATCTAAAACTATTTAATAGTTTTTAAACTTATTTTTTTAAATGCACCCATAGGTACATAATATCTCAGACTTAAAAGAGACTTCCCACTAGCAAGATTTCACACATTAGTTTATTTCATCCTCACAAACTACAATAAGAGAGAGTACTAACCCCATGGTACACATGGGAAGATTGAGGCACAAGGTGACCGTTACTTTCCCAAAGTCACGCCGTGACAGGATTAAACCCAAAGCTCTTAGCTGCCCTCCGGTGCCCTTCCCACTCCCGCAAAGCTGCGCCCAGAAGGCACTGGGAAGGAGCGGCTGCGTGACCGTGGGAAATCCTCATCCCCCAACACCATGTACTTAAAAAGTCTGCTTGAGAGAAAAGCCCAAGGCAGAGACACACCTGCAAGACCTGTGTAGTCAGCTGAGACAAGGGCACCGAAGAGGTGGGATTGGCGGAAGGATGGAGAAGGCGCTGGGAGCCGCGCAGGTGGCAGGACTGCAAACGGTTTCAGGTGCTGCCCGATCAGAGCTGCCGCGAGCACACGCGAGGAGAATGTACCTGCCCGGTTGCTGTGGACCGAGCCCAGCCGTTGCGGAGGGGCCGGGCACAGTTTCGCAAAGTGACGTCTCCTGGGTCCGTGTGGGTAGGAACCTGTGCTTCCGCCCAAACAGGCGGCTCTCCGACCCATCTTTAACAAGCACCTGGGCGGGCAGGGCCTTCGTCCTTGTGGAAGGAGCCCAGGATCTTGGGGCTACGGTTCTTGAAATGTGGCCCCAGACCAGAAGCCTCAGCATCACCTGAGAGCTTGTTAGAAATGTAACTTCTGGGCCTTACCCAGGCCTACTAAAAACAAAAACCTTCGGGGATAGGGTCCGCCAGTCTGTTAGGAAGCCCTCGGGTGACTGTCGGCCCGCCAGAGTCAGAGAACCACGGGGAGGGCGCGGCCCAGAACCGCGTGGCCTGGCCTGCAGCCCGGCGGGCCAGGGACTGAGCGCGCAGGCGCTCGGCTACAGACGGGCGCGCAGAGGCACACCCAGCGCTGGGACACCGAAGTGAAGCTGCACTCTGAGCCTGTCCATCCAGTTTGTAGAGCTGGGGCTTCCAGCGTGACTTCCCCAGGGGTGGCAGTGGGAGAACCTTTCTGTACAAACAGTGAGTGTTCTTCCAGGGAGGTAGGTACAGCTGCTACTTCCGGGCAAGGACGGAGAGTCCGGAGCTACAGCCAGAGGCGCCGCTGTGTGCATGCGCACGCTGGCCCGCGGCCCCCCACCTGCTGGTGGAGACGTGCGCCCCCGGCCATCTGTTCTCTCTCCGGGGCAGCTCGGTTGCTTCACTCATTGTCCGTCCTGGGACGTAGGGCTTGGAATCCCTCAAAGCTGAGTCACCGTGGGCTTTGTTTGAATCATCATGGGTGAGAAGTGGGCCAACTGTATCTGCCCCCTAGATCATCATTTGTTTTCTCTCTCTCCCCCAACGTGTTAATTTAACAATCCAGGCTCCTTTAGGCCCCAGAAGTTTGTGCTGGCTCGAAAACGAGGGCAGGGAGTTCTCGCTCCTCCCCAAGGCAGCCCCCAACCCCGTGCCTGGTGGGCAGGAGGCGTCATCAGGAATCTGTGCATGAATAAATGAATCTTTAAATGTACTCTCTTTACTGTAACATAATCAGAAAACATTGTCTCCTAAGAAATTATATTCCCTTTATCCCATTATTTGCACACACAATATATGGCTAAGGTGATAGCTCTGAATTTGCCAAGATTTTACAATAATGTTTTAACGGTGATAACAAAGCCGGCAAACTGAAGCGGGCATAAGGCTGTTTCGTTTGACTTGGCAGTGACGGAGACAGGACAGCTGTCATTTTCCTGAGTGAGCCTTGGAGACGGGGGCTAACCGTGCTGGCCTGAGCAGAGGCGGCAGAACGCGGCCAGAGCCTCTGGTTCTCGGTCAGCGCGGTCCAGCAGACCTGCATCTGGGGTGCCAGCTCGTCCGTTTCCATTGGAGAGTATTTCTCATATTACTTATCACTCCCTTCCCCCTTGGGACTTGAGAGGCTCAGAGATGCCGTAATGCATGATATAATTTTGTTAAGAGGCAAATCATCGCTTTTAGTATCTTCACGAAGTGCTTCTCAGAGCAGCTTAATAACGTCAGAGAGCTCAGGGCGTAGTTAGGTGGAGGGGAGGGGGGCTGGCGCCGAGCACGCAGCCCAGGAACAAAAGCCAGTAACAGTCTGTGGCGACACACAGTCGTGGCGACTGTCGGGTGCTGTGGGTGGAGATGCCACGGGCGGGGCCTGGCTCCGTGATGTCAGGGAGAGTCCGCCTGCCTATCTCTGCAGGGGGCTGGGCAGGACGACACACCCGTGTGCTGCGGCACCGCCAGCCCAAACAAAGCCACCTCCCTTCCATCGGGAGCAGTGGCCGGGCTGGCGTGCCCGCAGAGCTCCCTCGGGGCCGGCGGCTGGGCGGCCCTCTCCACACCCTTCTGCCCCTTTGCATGACATGGCATGTTAATGTTGGCCTCCAGTTCCAAGCAAACCGTGCTCTGAACCACACGAAATGGATTCTGGATGCTCACATAATGGATGCAAGAGCTGTAGGCTTGCAGAGGAAAGAACCAGACGGCGACTGAGGCTCAGCCCCTGTCGGTGGGACGCGGGAGCGTCCGTGCGGAGGGTGGGACAGGGCGGGCAGTCTGGCAGGCGCGAGCAGGTTAACAAGGGGGGCAGTCACGAAAGGTGCCGCAGAGAGTAACTGCCACGCTGCTTGGAATCGAACTCTAACCAAAAGGAGACATTCTTAGTTTTTAGCTAGCTACAAATGCAAGCGTCCTGCATCCTGCCAGTTTTCCATTTTTTAACGGAGAGGGCACAGAGCAGAGATTCCAGTACCACCTCTGAAGTCGTTCTGTGTTTGCCATTAGTGACAGCGTGGCCCCGGCTGTGTACAGTTCCTCCCACGCGTGGCCGCACAGGGTTACGTCCCATGGTGACCACGCCACGGAGACGCGAGGCACCAGGGTCTCCAGCGTTCGTCCCGTCTGTCTGCGTGCGTGGAATCGGAACAAAGACCTCATCTTTCCCTTTCCAAGAGGAAGAGTTTTTCTTCTACCGTTGTTCCTGGAAATAGTTTGTGAGAACCTATCCCAGTGCTTGGAAAGCAGTCTTCCTCCCGCTCCTTTGTGGTTGAGCAAAGTGCAATCAATTCGACATTTGGTGTTGAAAATGTTCGGGGAAACGGGTGAATGTACTGCCTTTTTGCTGTCAGAAAAATGTGCTCTTCCTTGGGCCAAGACAGTCTGATTCTTGGGCCTTTTCTCTTCCTACAACCGTCCCTCCTGTTGGGACCATCTGGCCATGTGGCTCCTGGTCCTCGAGCCAGGTGGGCCAGCTCCGTCTGCGGCCCCAGTTTCCCCCATAAACCGAGGGGGACGCCAGCACCAGCCTCACGTGGGCTGTCAGGACGCGTGAGCGAGGTGCTGCTTGTAATGGGGCTGCAGCGGTGCCTGGCACGGAGGGAGCATTCTGGAATGTTCCGTCTGCCTCTCGTTTTGTCTCCTGTGGAATCAATAAGCCTTACTCGCGAGGGTCGGGACTGATGGTCAGGATGGCAAGGAACGCTGGAAGGATGTTTCTCTTCCGGCTTCTTCCTTCCCATGTTTCAGATGGCTGTATTTTGAAAAGAGTACTGCCATTGGCAATTTGGGGGAGAAATACGTTGTCGCAGCTGTCCGTCAGTTTCCAAGGATGTTTACGTCGTCTCTCTGAAGACGATGGCTGCCACACTCCCCTAGAACTTACCGTGTTCTTGGCACGGACATAGATTACTTCATTTCATCCTCCCAACCACCCTCTGGGGGACTGTCCACATCTCAGAGCTGAGGGAACTGAGGCACCACAGTTTTATTCGAAGTCACATGGCGGTCACGTGGCAGAGCCAGGGTTCTCAGCTGTGCGCTCTCTGGTCCGTGCCCACCCGGCTGCCTTGCTCTTCCCGCCTCCTGCCCGCTGTGGTCCAGCCCTTGCCCACTCTGTAAGTGTCAGGGCGTTTGGCAGAAATGGGGTGCCAGGAACCTGAAACCAGGACTTTGACAAAAAGGGACATCTGGGTTTGGGCAGCTAAGCACTTGGGGCCGCGGTAGATGCCACGGTCTCGTGTGAGGTGACCGCCTCACTGCCATGTTGGAGGAACCCGGCCTGGACAGACCTCTGTGGTCCGGTTGAGTGGGTGACTGCCTTGGGCCTGCAGACTGGAACAGGCCACATGTTAACGGCTCCTCTTCCGGGACAAACCTGCCTCTTCCTTGTTCTCCCCAGACAACCAGTTCAGGATGTCCATCCTGGAGCGCCTGGAGCAGATGGAGCGGAGGATGGCAGAGATGACGGGGTCCCAGCAGCACACGCAGGGCAGCGGGGGCGGCGGCAGCGGAGGGGGCGCCGGCAGCGGGAACGGAGCGAGTCAAGCCCAGGTACCTGTCTGTGCTGACAGTCACCCTCGGTTTGTTTGCTATGTTATCAGTCGGAGAGGTGTTGGTCGCATGTCCCTCCTCTGGTGCTGGGGCCATTCCTGGATTCCTGGATGAGGCAGAGGCCCGGGCGAGGGCTTCCCAGGACCTGCGCTGTCCGATGCGAAAAGCCCCGTGCCACGAAAGAAGCCTCGGACTGTGGGGCATCTCAGTGGTTTCCCTCCCTCCCTAGGCCGCAGGTCCTTGTCCCTGGTCCCAGAAGTCACTGCTGTCACTTGGCAGTGGGGACGGGGCTGGATGGTGGCTCAGAGCTTCTGGGCGCAGAGCGCCGACTTCACTTAGAATCTACTTTGTATTTTGTGTTCTATCTTGATCTTCACAATAAATGTAAAATGTAATTGAATTCAGTCATTCATAAACCTTTTATAAACTCAGAAAGATTGGTATGAAAAGGGCCCAGAAAAACTGTTTCTGAAATTTTTCAGCGCAAAATGACATTATACCTTCTTTCATCTTATACATATGCCTTTTCATAAATTCCCAGAAAAATGTATCCTGTCGCTACATACAAATTACCAAATGTTGTTTTAGCGTCCTGTTAGTCTGGAAGGCTTTATATAAATTTCATTTCGAAGCTTCATTTTAGGAAAGTCTTCTAGGAAGAAATTGTTTTTCAGGGGACCCCAGAATAAATCCGAAGGGACCAATAGTTCCTTCCCTCTGCTACTGAGTTGTTGCCTAAACCTCACATAACTTCCCCTCTGTCTCTTTAAGACGGATGATGATTTTCCTCAGACAACTACATTTTTAATTGAACACTTCGAGTTTTATGATCCTCGTGAATATCAGGTGTCAGTAATAGTTTTAATAATAGATGAAAACAAAACATAGTATAGCACACCTAAAGAACTAAGCTCCTTTGTCTTCTGATTTCTCACCTGCCTTCGGAAGTCAGTGGGGAGGGAAGGACTAGGCACACGTCACTGAGGCTAAGATGGGCCTCGCTCACCGGAGACTGCGGAGTTTTGTAAAAGAAGTAGTCGTTGCTAAATACGTAGCTCGTGGCTAAAATACGAGATTCCCAGGCAATCATTTCCCTGCAACCAACAGAGGTGGCACAGAGGGGACGGAATACGATGTCATTTTACAGTTCAGCCATCCCGCCGCCGGCCAGTCACAGCCTGGTCCTGCGTGAGCTGCTGTGGAACACGCTTGCGTCTGTTTAAGTTGGCTTCAGTGGTATTCGTGTCCACCTGATGTGACGAGGGTGCGGCTGCTTCTGGTTCATGCCAACAAAACCAAACCAACCCTTCTTTGTTCACCACCTGGAGGCTCCCGTGTGCTCACGAGTACATCCAGTGTGCACAGAGCGGCCTGGCCGGGACCCTGGGGCCCGGCTGTGCTTTTACAGGGGTCCTTACAGCGCTGGGGGAGGTGGCGGTATATCCATCATCTGCCGTTTTATTTTTATTTTTTAAATTTTTTTAAAAGATTTTATTTATTTTCAGAGAGAAGGGAAAGGAGAGAGAAAGAGAGGGAGAGAAACATCAATGTGTGGTTGCCACTTGTGCACCCCCTACCAGGGACCTGGCCCACAACCCAGGCATGTGCCCTGACTAGGAATTGAACTGGCAACTCTGTGGTTCGCAGGCGGGCACTCAATTGACTGAGCCACAGCAGTCAGGGCCCTGCCGTTTTATTTTTGTAGGCATTTTTTTTTCAGGTTTAAAAATAAGAAACAATGAGGAGCAACAACATTTCTGTAGCAGTTGAACTTTATGGGTTTTATTACTGGAAAAATACTGTTAGAAATGCCATTTATTTGGGAGGAGAGTTACACATAAGACCGCTACCACAGAGACTCAGATAAGCCTTCGAGGTTACTAACTTTGATTTTATTTTTCTTCCCCTAAAACTGAGTCAGGTAAAGAAAGCCATGTGGCTAAAATTAGTGAATTTTCTTTCCCGTATGCCTCTGTTATTATTAAAACAGTTGCATTTTAAGATCTTATCTAATCCTTTCCCTAGTATCCTTTTCACTTCATGTAAAGGACTGAATTATTATTAGATTTTTAAAATGTAGATGTAATAGACTTCTAACACCACATTAGTTTCCAGTGTAATGTGTAATGACTCGGCACTTGGGAGCAGTGTGAAGTGGCCGCCACAAGTCTCGTTAGCCCGGCATCACACACGGTTGCAGATGTTTCTCCTCCTGATGAGAACTGTGAAGATCTACTCTGAGCAGCTTTCAGACACGCGCTGTGGCATTAACTGCGCTGCACTCAGCAGAGCACGTCCCCAGGACGCATTTATTTTGTACCTGGGAGTTTGTGTCTTTGACCCCTTCATCCGTTTTGCTCACCCCGCCACTCCGCCTCTGGCAACCACCAGTCTCTTCTCTGTGTCCATGAGTTTGGGGTTGTTTGTTGTTTTTAGTTTTCGTTCTTTAGATTTCTCGTAGAAGTGACATCACGGTATTTATCTTTCTCTTACTTCTCTCACTTAGCTTGATGCTCTCAAGGTCCATCAGTGTTGTCCCAAATGTCTCCCTGGATATTTTTGGGTGTCTCTCCTATTTTTTTTTAATATTTTATTTTACTTATTTTTAGAGAGAAGGGAAGGAAGGGAGAAAGAGAGGGAGAGAAACATCAATGTGTGGTTGCCTCTCGCATGCCCCTCACCAGGAACCTGGCCTGTAACCCAGGCATGTGCCTCGACTGGAAATCGAACCAGCGACCCTTTGGTTCGCAGGCCAGCACTTAATCCACTGAGCCACACCAGCCAGGGCTGGGTGTTTCTTAAGGGGATAAAGTCCCCATCTAAGTGACCTGAGTGTCCTGCAGAAGGAGCAGGGGAGTCAGGAGCGCCAGTGACTGAGGGGGAAGCGCTAGGGAAGTGACCCAGCCATGCTCTGTCACAGCAGTTCACTGCCAGCAACGCTTTTCCCCTACCCCCTGCACACTTTCCCCGAGAAAGATCGGCATGGCGTGCATAACCGGACGTCGGCAGTAAGATAGACTCGCGTGTTCTTGGAGCTGTGGAAAATTCCTTGCCCCGCGACTGCTGACATGCGCTGCAGAGCTGAACTAGCACATTCTCTGCTGTTTCACAGTGTCCCTGCGTTTTCAGTGTTGTGTTTCCCGAGCTGCTAATCACAAAGCCTTGTCCTCCCCACACAGAACGCTGACTGGGTGAGGGCCCCCGGGCCCTGAACGCTCACGAACTCTTCTCCGTTCCAGTGCGCGTCCGGCCCCGGGACGCTGGGGAGCTGCTTCGAGAGCCGGGTGGTGGTTGTGTGTGAGAAGATGATGAGCCGGGCCTGCTGGGCGAAGTCCAAGCACCTGATCCACTCAAAGACTTTCCGCGGAATGACCCTCCTGCACCTGGCGGCGGCCCAGGGCTACGCCACCCTGATCCAGACCCTCATCAAGTGGCGGTAAGGCCGGGGCACACAGGGCAGGTGGGCGGGCATGCTCATTCATCAACGTGCGGCTTCCCCGAGCATTTCATTAGTGGACAGAAGTCTGGCCACTCGGCACGTTCCAGCCTGGGAGCCAAGGGTTTTCTCTGAGGACAGTTTCCAAGGGCATTTTGTGAACTTCTGCCCAAGAAATACCGAGTGAGATGCCACCTCAATGCGTTTCCTCCGGTCTCCCAGCAAAGTGGAGAGCCCAGCCCACCCTACGAGACCGGGAGTCTGTTTCTGTGCCCCAGGGGTGCCAGATGCTCAGTCTGGGCTCACCTCTGTGGGGGTTTGTAGCACTTCTGGTACTTCCTGTTCACGGGGCACCTGGGCAGTGATCACTGGCGCTCTCCCTTTCAGCACGAAGCACGCGGACAGCATCGATTTGGAACTGGAGGTCGACCCCTTGAATGTGGACCACTTCTCCTGCACCCCTCTGGTAAGGAGTGTGTTCGTTCATCCCCGAACCGTTTTCCCAGGCTGGCAAAGCGATATCTGCCAGCTTTCCTGGCCATCCCTCGCTGACATGTGACCTTTGTCTGAGCTCCGTGTGACGCTGACGTTTTGTGGCCCCGTTGAGGTTGCCAGCGAGGACTCTTCCGTCCGCTGGCAGCTTTGACAAAGGAAAATATGTCTTAAACTTGTACGAAGAAAGCAGCTCTGTTTTCTTGTGTTTCAGATGTGGGCATGCGCCCTGGGGCACCTGGAAGCGGCGGTCGTTCTGTACAAGTGGGACCGTCGGGCCATCTCGATCCCTGACTCTCTCGGAAGGCTGCCTCTGGGAATCGCCAGGTCAAGGGGCCACGTGAAGTTAGCAGAGTGCCTGGAGCACCTGCAGAGAGATGAGCAGGCTCAGCTGGGACAGAACCCCAGAGTCCACGGTCCTGCAAGCGAAGAGCCCAGCACAGACAGCTGGATGACCCAGTGGCACGGCGAAGCCATCACCTCTGCAGAAGCACCCAAAGGGGTCACCGTTATTGCAAGTACCAATCCAGGTAAAAATTCAAAATTACTGCATTTCAGACTTGACAGGTTCCCCAGTTGCTGTCACGCAGCTACCCTCAGAAAAGTCCATAGGATACTCACATATGTTATGGGCTTGGGGTTGTTTATATTTCTGATTTTCCTTTTACTGGGAAGAATGCCTAGTGCTACTCCCCTGCCACCCCACCCCCCAAATGCAGAAAGTAGCAAAAAAATCTGTGTCTGTGCAAAAAAGAAATACCAATTATGGAGGAGGATTATCTGAATACAGTATATGCTTCTGGGGAATATTTGAATGTTAGGGACATGTCTTGAGTTCTGGCTTCCCACTTTGTGTCTCTCAGGCTTAGAGAACATGTTAATTCTTTAGGGTTCCTACTTTTACCACCTGTCCTGACTATCCTTTCTACTGTACTTTTCAGAGCTGAGAAGACCTCGGTCTGAACCCTCTAATTACTACAGCAGTGAGAGCCACAAAGATTATCCAGCTCCCAAAAAGCATAAATTGAACCCCGAGTACTTCCAGGCGAGGCAGGAGAAGCTGCTGTCCACTGCACTGAGTCTGGAACAGCCAAATAGCAGGAAGCAGAGCCCTAGTTCTAAGCAGTCTGCCCCCGAGACAATCAGCCCCAGTGAAGGAGTGAGGGACCGCAGCCGGGAACTCTCCCCTCCCACTCCAGGCGCTGCAGGACTCCAAGCCTCTGGACCTCAGCCCGTAGTCAAGTGGCGCCCCAAAGATCTTTACGTTGGTGTGTCTACAGTACAGGTGACTGGAGATCCGAAGGGGACCAGTGTAGGAAAGGAGGCAGCACCTGCACAGGTGCGTCCACGGGAGCCCGTGAGTGTCCTGATGATGGCTCACAGGGAGGTGACTACAGAGATGGGGCCCTACCGGGACAGTGCAGAGAGTGAGGACTGCTCCCAGCCCATGGATGACATACAGGTGAGCGCACACGAGGTAAGCCGGCTGAGGCTGCCATGGCGCATCGCCCCCGCCATCTCTGTGGTCCGTTCCCAAAGGTCGTGTGGTGTCCTCGCCAGCGAAGGGTTAGCAGGCCGGGCTCATGCCTGGTAACCTGGGAGTTGCCTCTTCACTTGGGCCCCGTGCTCACTGCGTGAGTCAGCGCTGCGGACAGGGCCCGAGCCCCGATCACCTGGGTCTCAGCAGAGCCTTCCGTCTTTGCACCAGCCCCTCAGAGCTCCCCCATGGCCCCCTTCCTCCCACCCAGGGTGGCGGATTTCACTGTTTTGTGCGTTAGTTATAACAGAGGCGCGGCCTGGTTGTAGCTGGAACAGGAGACCCGTGGGGGGAGTTTCAGCTATCTCAGTGGTTTGATCGGCACAGCCACCGTCTCGCGTGAAGGGCATATGTGGTGTGAGGCTCTTAGGACACGCAGTGAAATGTGCCTGCAGCTGGTGACCGACTGACCTCGTGACAGATCTGGAAAGTCCAAATCCTTTTAGGGCATCAAACTTGTCATAGGTTAAGAGAATATATACCAAAGTGAACTTGAGGTTAGGCTATTCAGCAAACGGTCCATTCATGAAAATGCTCTAACAGGAGAGAACCAGATGAGCAACCTAAGGACACGTGTTTGACTTTCTCCCTTTCCAACTTCCCATTGACATAACCCAAAACAAATGTGAAAGGAAAAAGCTCCCCCAAGAAACTCAGTTGGGCCCCCAAACCCATAGAAACGGCATGGTAAGAGGGGGCCCATTGGTCTCACGCCTGGCCAGCGCTCATCACAGAGGGCCGTTGCCGAGCGGCCCCTGTGTGTGCATTGCATCCTGCCAGCCCCCGGTGAGCACAGGTGAGCGCCTGCACCTGGCCAGTGCCCTCCCATTCCTTGTGGGTGGGTGGGGCTCCACTTGGGATCTGCCTGCCCCTGCCGTCGTGGGGAGGCCTGCCAGGGAAATGAAGTCCTGTTTTAGACAAGGGTTGACAATTTTTGTCTGTGAAGGCCCAAAGAGTAAATATTTCAGGCTCTGTGGGCCATACAGAATTTGGGTGACGATTCAGTCTGCCTTCACAGCACAAAAGCAGCCTTCAGCAATGTTAAACCAGTGAGTATGGCTGTGTGCCAATAAAACTTTATTGACACAAGCAGTAGTGGTAGGTGGATTGGTGCCATAATTTGCCAGTTCCTGGTGGAGCTCATGCCATTTACCAATATTAAGCCATCTAGAATAATATTTCTAAATATGTGATAATAAATCACCAGACTATGAAAATCAGTAGCTCCAAAGAGGGGAATTGAGTTGAGCCTGTAGAACTTTCCACAGTGATGGAAATGTTTTATCTCACCACCCAACAGGGAGGCTGCCAAGCACTTGAAATGGAGCTGAGGTGACCCAGGAACTGAATTTCTAGTTTTATTTTATAGCTGCTGGCCTTTGCTGAAACAGTGGGTGCAGGGAAGAGAAAATAACCTTTAAAAATCCACTTTAGATTTTACCTGAGCCTCGAAATACTAATATTTTGCTAAGTTAAATCCTTTGTCTATGGATAAGGCAGCAGTCTAAAGAAGCGCTTTCGCCAGTGGAAAAATAACAATTAGAAATAACAAAACCATTCCAGAAATGGCAAGCCAGAGTTCACGGTGGCGTGGGCAGTCCAACCAGCAAAGCTGATCCGTCCGCATGACGGCCGACAGTGTGGTGACCGTGCAAGGCAGCCGTTAGGAGGGGCTCTCTGCCTCAAAGGGGGATCATGTCTCAAAATAACCTGGAACTAAAATTCTAATTTGTTTTCACAAAACCAGGAAAATTTGTTTTCAGTAAAAACGCACTGAAGCAGCTCTTGCGGTCAGGAGCTGGCAGATTTCCACTGCCCTCGCGACATCCGGGGGGCTCAGATGGGCCCCCCAGAAATGTCAGGTTCACACATAGCACGGAAACCGGCTACAGACCTTCCGTGTCCCCGAAGGAGGAAAAACATTTGCTCCATTTGGGGGAAACTCAGGAACGGGAGTGTCAAAAGCAACAATAGAAATAATAAACGGAAAACATGTTATTGTAGGAATATTTTTAAATACCATGGTAACTGGTAATTCTATTAAAAGATTCTCAGGCAGGGTAAAAAGACACTATATGCCGCTTGTAGAAGACACAATTAACACAAGATGAAACAAGGAAATGACGTGATGGGGAAAGATACAGCAGGCAAATATGTATAAAGAGACAAAAAGCACAATTCAAGGGAAATAGTGCATGTGTGTATGTGTGTGTGTGAGATTTACGAAGAAGAGAGGACAGTCATGAACAGCACAGCTTCGGAATATTAAAGCAAACCGGTAAACACGAAGAAGGCGGAACCGTAACCCTGGCCGCAGTGTGAGAGTAACCACGCCTGTCTCAGCGCGCCCGCGGGAGCCGATGCGGGAAGGGTGTGAGGCCCCGACCAGCACCGCTGAAGACCCGCCGCCCTGTGTATTACTTCATGTCAGTTCTGTGGGTGACACACGGCTATGCAGACGTAGGCAGTTAACACGCATAGCAAGTATCTACATAATTGTTCCTTTCAGGCGCAGCTGTGAACGTGGCTCGTGTACAAAGACACAGAATTTAAACAAAGACCCCAGGCCGCACCCCGAAAGGCCCTCTTTATCTTCTCTGACACAGTCCGAGAGAGAGAAGCGAATGGCGCAACCTTTTATCACACCCAGCTGTGTGACTTGGTTTAGAGTCTCTTAAATTTCATTGCTCCGTGGCCGCCCTCACCACAGGAAGTCAGCTGCGTGGCGCGGCGTGGCGCGGCGCACCTGCGACAGTGAGGTGTCTTACCCTGGTTCGTGTGTACAAAGCGGAGGGCTTGGGGGTGACTACAGAGTCTCCAGGCGCGTCAGTGTCCCGAAAGTCTGCTTTGCTTTCAATAAAATAGTCGTATGCATCCCTGGGGATAAGAAGGCTGGACCAGTCCTTCCTGTTTGAGTCACAGATCAAGAGAGCCCATATAAAAGGGAAGGGGAAGCTGCGGAATTTTCCCCAAATGTCTTCATTTTATTCCTATTACAAAAGTAATTCTGGCTCTGTGTTGAAAATTTAGAAAATTGCCAAAATAAGTGTTTTAACAACTCTGCTGATACAAGTTACCTTAAAGCCATCCTCCTTCCGCGCTCTGTGTGGTGCACGTAGTCGGCGGGGGCAGCTGGACGTTTCCCTTGCCCCCGAAGCCCCCGGTGCCGTTTGCCACCCGTCTGCGCGCCGCCCCAGCCCTAGGCAACCCCCGTTCTGATCTCTCTCCCCAGCGTTTCGAGTTCTCTCGAAATGCTGCGTAAGTGGAATCATAAAATATGTAGTCCTCTGAGCCTGGGGTTTCTCACCCAGCACACTGCTTTCGAGGGTCACTCATGCCGTAAGATGAGCACATTGTCACCTTTGTACAGGTCCTCTCAGAGCGTTTTCAGTTCACTCACACTTCAGCTGCTGCGCTTCACTCCCCATTCTCAAGAGACAGGAAGGAAATGTTTAAAGCTCGGCCGCGTCTGACTCTGATTGCGGACGCCTCTCTCCAGAGCGGTCTTCCCCAAGAGGTCTCCTTAGGGATGTATTTCGGGTGCAAGTATCAGCACGCTAACTACAGGGGTTTAACTGTTAGGAGCCATTTGTGTTCCTGTAGAGCCCCATCGCGCAGAGGGGGTCACATCTCCCCGCTGGGTGCACGGGCAGGGGGCATTGAGAAGGGCGTCAGCGTTACCGGGTCATCGTCCCTGGGCGTCCCCCGGGGTTTGTCATCGGTGCTCTCTGCCGAACTGGGGTTCTCCAGGCAAAGCGGGGGTGGATGTTGGTTAGGTAACTGCTGCTGTCCCCCTGTGCATATGACAACTTGCTGGAGACCTGCCCGGTCACCTTGAGTCACATTGTCACTAAGTGGTTGACCCTCGCTGAGAGGAGAGGGTGGGCACCAGCCAGCACTGCTCTGAGCCTTGATTAAAGGTTTTGTCCAAAATGTGACTTGGAGATATGATCAGGTCTCGGTACACTCGGGCGGATGCTGTAAGCCTCACAATGACACTGCAGTGAGTCCACCTGAGGTGTAGCCCCCATCCTTAGTTCTCTCCTTCCAGGGCGGGGGGCCCGCCTGGAGAACGCCTAAGGCTCCACCCTGACCTGCGTGTTCTGTGCTCTCCGGACTCCAGGTGAACATGATGACCTTGGCAGAACACATCATCGAAGCCACCCCTGACCGGATCAAGCAGGAGAACTTTGTGCCCATGGAGTCCCCGGCTTTGGAAAGGACGGAGACCACCACCATCAGCAGCACGATGAGCTGGCTGGCCAGTTACCTGGCAGATGTCGACCACCTGCCGAGTGCTGGGCAGCTCAGGTGAGGCGCTCCCCGGGAGGCGGTCCTGGGCGTACCTGGCAGACCGGGTGTGAGGGGCGCCGTGTAGCGGGAGAGCCCACTGAGGCCGGGAAGTCGTGCTGGGACAGGTTCCGTTTCAAGGCCCTGCTCGCGCCCTCACCTCCCCACAGCAGAGCATGGGGCAGCCGATGCCATCATGCTTCCCCGGGTTCCCTAGCAGCCCCACAGGGCGCGGTGGCTGCTTGGTGGGTTTCATGTGCCGCATGGTGCTGGCCTCGTACCAGGTGTTCGGTTTGAACTTCCTGTTGGGGGACAGCCGAGCCGGGGTGTGTTGAGCAGCCGAGTGAAGGCACACTCCCGACGGCCCGCCGAGGCTCCGGGCGGGGCCCTTGTCTCCAGCTGGCGTGGCTGCGTCATGCTGCCCATCACCAGTCTCTCCCCGCGTCTCCTCTGTTTCAGAAGTGCGTACAGCGAGCCTCTGACCCCCTCTTCCAACACCAGCCTGAGCCCCCGAGGCTCTCCCGGCAGCGAAATAGCTTTCGAGAGACCCAGCCTTCCCTCGGCAGCAGACTGGTCGGAGTTCCTGAGCGCGTCCACCAGCGAGAAGGTGGAGAACGAGTTTGCTCAGCTGACTCTGTCTGACCACGAGCAGCGGGAACTCTACGAAGCTGCCCGGCTCGTCCAGACAGCCTTCCGGAAGTACAAGGTGAATGGGGTCCGGGCCGGTGCTGTGGCGCTCTGGGGGCCGCAGGGGCCGAGGGAAGTGGAAGCTTCCCACTAACACGTTGGCCGTTTCTTCTCTCCCTCTGAGTCTGCGGGATTCTTACTGGAATGATTAATCATGCCACATGAAATTGTGGGTAATTTTGAGAAGCTTTAGTAAAATGAAGCCAACCAGAAGTGTGTGATTGTCATCATCTCACCTCACTGTGGGTCATGAGAACGGACGCCTGTTATTTCCTCACTATAAAGCCAGCGCCGCCTCCGCCACTAGGCGTCTGTGGCCTGAAGCGGGGGTTTCCGGCTGGAGGCCTCGGAACTGACCTCGGGCAGCCCAGGGCCTCCTGCCAGCGTAGGGCGAAGCACCTGCGTGTGCGTGTTTGGTGGGAGGCCCCCAGCCTTCCACCGACTGTCCAGGGGCCGCCGCCCGAGGCGGTGCGCAGGTGGAGGCCTGCGGTGTCTCGGCGAACCCAGGAGACCCGGCAGGTTACGGCCAAGTCGCACCTCACCTGCTCGGCTGAATACTTTGTACATGGGTTTCCTTTGTTAGGTCACCGAACATCCAAATGTCATGGTTCTAGTTAGAAGCAAGAACGGTTGGAGATTCGCTCTGTACATTCATTTTTTTAAATTTATACTTGTAGTTATCACTGTATTTTGGTAAACCTGGGGTCTCAGCACTGAGGAAGCTAATTAAATGAATGATAATTGTCTTTAAGTCATAGGAAAGTTGACATTTCATACACTAAATCATGGGGTTTTTTTCCCTGACTTGACCCCTTAGGGCCGACCCTTGCGAGAACAGCAGGAAGTGGCTGCCGCCGTCATTCAGCGTTGTTACAGGAAATATAAACAGGTGAGCCAAGTTTGGGGTCATGGCGGGAAGAGCTGACCGCACAGGCCCCGGAGGGTGGGGGTGCGGGGCTGGCCACGGGCGGTGTGTGCGGAGCCCTTTCAAAGGCGGCCTTCAAGGGGCCTTGTCAAGACAAGAGGAGAATGTTCCGGGGGTGGGCACAGGGGTAGGAAAAAACCCATCTGCAGCTAAACTGATGCCCCAAAATGAGTTTTGTTCCCATTTTTGGCCTTGGATGTTGGTCTGTGAGGATCTGCGTCCCCACAATTTTACCTGCAAACGCTGCAATAACAGAAGTTAATGCGGTGACTGGGGAGGGAAAGCCGGCTGCTGTCTTAGACCTTCAGCTGCGTCAGCTCTGTCACCTTCAGACGCTTTCCCCCATTTCGGCTTCTTATCTACGTTACAATGAAGAATGACAAAAGTCTCTGCAGATCTTAAAGTGCTTTTGCGTTGCCTGGTTAAGGGGTGTGACAAGAATGTCCAGGTGTTCTTTCAGGCCGGGCCGTTCCCAGCACAGCCTGCAGGGTCCCATTACTACCATCAGAGGGAGAGGGGCTGACGTCCGCGGAGCACCGCGCGGGCACCAGGTCTTCTAGGCGCGGCATCTCACTCCCTCCCGACCATTGTTAACAGTGAACAGTTTTATTTCCATTTTCCAACAAAGAAGCTGAGGCGCAGAGAAATAGTAGAGCTTTCTAATGACCTAGGTGATCAGAAAATATGAAAAATTGCCTCGTTGAGTTTTGAACGGCTCATGTGATAAAGCTCAGTCCTGTCGGTAGGTCCGGGAACCTTTGGTTAGGCTGCATTTTCGGCAGGTTTTAAATTTGTATTGAAGGGTTGCTAAATGCCAAGATGTGTAAAAGCCATGTAGAAATGTGGGGCTGTGATCTAGGCTCGGATTTCTGATAGGGCTGCCGTTGTCTCCAGTTTCTCGAGGATTAGCCCTCTTCGTGAGCGGGGTGGGGGTTGGGGGACGTCTTCAGCTTTGAGCCCGTCGAGTTCATGCTCCCAGAAAACGGAGGTTTATTGTGTAAACGCTGACACCACAGCTGCTGCAGCTCCAAGGCAGGGCGCAGCTCTGCGCACCGGCTTCCTTCGGTGGGCGGGCTTCCCATTAGCACAAGCGATACACAGAACCGAAGTTTCAAGTCTGTGAATACAACAGGTATTTATCCCAAAATATGAGCTTGGTTTTTGTTTTTTAAATCTCCCCCCAAAGAAGTGTTGTAAGATGGAAGACTTTTTTTTTTTTTTTTGAAATACCGATATGACAAATACTTTGGAAGGTTGCCTTTTTTTGGTGGTGGTGGTGGGAGTTTTCTCAGTTCTGGTTTTTTAAGTTCATTCTATTGAGCAATCTAACGTTAACCTTGTATTTTCTGTTTCTCCCCCAAGCTGACATGGATAGCCTTGAAGGTAATGACACACCCAGCCCTCCCACAGCTCATCCCACCTGAGTCACAAACTCCGCACCATCACCAGCTCCAGGAGGGCCCGTTAGGGTGGCAGGCACACCCCCTGGCCAGGCCGCTCAAGCACAGGGATCTCTCCTCTGGGGACCACGTGGTTATTCAGGTGGAGTGCGTTTTGACAGGAACAATAATTGGACGTTTTCTTGGCCAATGTCAATCTAAAGAATCCGTCCAAGCCACTTCTCGTGAGCCCAGGGAGCCACGCAGTAAACGTGCCTTTTGCCTGGCATGCTGCCCTGCGGCCCAGCGGGTCCTGAATGCGCATCGTCGCAAACCACAGACGCTCTGCAGGGTACAGCGTCCTTGTCTTAAAAGACTTCGGGACAGATGAACATTTTGTAAAGCAGGTCAGATAAGACGCAGGAGCTCTGGCCGAAGGGTCCCGGGGCCTGCACACTCGGAGACACCACTTTCCTTCCCTCATTCCACCGCATACATTCGGAGACAGACATAGGCAGTGTCTTTCCTCCCGATGGTACGTTGCCCTCTTGTAAGCAGAGCGCTTCCTTGTCCCGAGTCCAACTCTGTTTCATGAGCAACTTAGAGCATTTTTTAAATGTGGGAAGAGCTGTGTTTTTAGTCCCCAGAGACTGAGGTGGAAGAGACTCATTCTCCCATGCCTTCATCCCTCACTTTGAGAGCCCACCGCGGGCGGGCGGCGGGCCGCGGTCCTGGCCCCTGGGCTGCCTGGGCCTGCGGTAGCGGTCCTGTGCCTCCCCACCCCGCCCGCCCCGCCGTGTGGGCCCGTGAGTGTTAACCATTTGCAGGTTACAATGGCTCAGAGGTGTCAGCGTTTCATGATAAGCCTTGTCAGTGGGACTTTGTAACTCGGCAACCTGTTCGCTGGACGACAGGGATCGGGGCTGACTGGACGTGTGTGTGGTGGGAATCAGGGGGCATGACAGGGGTTCGTGGAAAAGGTTTCAAAATTGGGGAGCAAATATTAACCTTAAACATTTAAAATTTTACTTTCTCTAAATGTTTTTAAGATTCCTAAGTGTCTAAGTGGATTAATATTAAAACCTTTTTTTGCCCTGGCTGGGGTGGCTCAGTGGATTCAGTGCTGACCTGCAAACTGAAAGGTCACCGGTTCGATTCCCCGTCAGGGCACATGCCTGGGTTGCAGGCCCCGCCCCTACTTGGGGGCGTGTGAGCAGCAACCAAGCGATGTATCTCTCTTTCACATCGATGTTTCTCTCCCTCTCTTCTTCCTTTCCTTTCTCTCTAAAAATAAATAAAAATCTTTTTTAAAAGTTTTTTTTACGAAGGATAATATAGTGTGATGTTTTGAGGGGGGAGGAAGCACGTTAAAAGCAATACATAGTCTAAAGGTGACCCTTAAAGTAGTATCTTGCACTTTGGAAAGGTAGGTGAAAAGATTCCTAGTTGGCCTCTTTGGTGAGTAACCTTAAGCCGAGACTGTGGGAAGCCCCTTTCCCAGGTGGTCCCCAGAAGCTGGCAGGACCCTCCTGGGGCGGCTCCTGTGTTACTCTTGTGCGTCCTCTGTCTCCCCCGCAGTATGCACTTTATAAAAAGATGACCCAGGCCGCCATCCTCATCCAGAGCAAATTCCGAAGTTACTACGAACAGAAGAAGTTCCAGCAGAGCCGGCGCGCCGCTGTGCTCATCCAGAAGTACTACCGCAGTTACAAGAAGTGCGGCAAGCGGCGGCAGGCTCGCCGGACGGCGGTCATCGTCCAGCAGAAGCTCAGGTGGGTGAGGCGGCTTCGCGCACGGGAGAGGGCCCGGGCTTGTTGGGAAGGCCGCCCTGTGCTGACCTCGGGGCCTGGCAGCCGGGAGCACTTTCCTTCCAGACCATCTATTTTAGGCGTCGTGGCTTCGTATGGCTACGCCTGTGTTGTTCATCCGCTTTTGTCTATTTAGCTCATTCTCTCTTTACCTCCCACCCAATTATTCTGATGTCTCTGCCCAATTTCAACCCGTATCAGAAT